>JAWNNV010000417.1:0-52449 GCA_035044485.1 Scaptomyza reducta
GTTATGTTTATGTATTCTACTGGTTGCGTACGTATTGCTACTTTTACAGGAGATCCTGACCCAGCGACCCCCTGGTCTTGGACGCAAGGATACCAGTAATTTTCTTCATCCGCGCAACTCCAGAAATGCAGGGTATAGCTGGTTTTTTATATCTTACCGCTAATTCGAAATTTTTTAACCATTGTTACAAAATCATAATGTCTTGATCTGTTTCATATTTTTCAAAATAAGAAATCCACCTGGAACGGTTACCGGCAGTACGGCGACTATAAATTTTCAAAGCGGATCTGGAAGTGCACGCAACGGTTCCAGTGCAAACTACGATAGCGGTGCAAAAAGCTTTCAAGCCAAACAACAGAAAGAAAAAAATCGTCGATCGGGCAAGTAAGCAAGAACTTAAAATGATGCAAACCTGAAATGCTGTAAAATACATTTATATTCTCTTTTTGCAGCGATGCCATCAGTTCGGCATTATCTGCTACTTACTGCAAACTGCTCGTGCTTTTAGGTGTATGTCTTCCCATTACGGAAGTAATTTCAGACCAGATACCCACCTATGTTTATCAAGGATTTTATGTTTATTTATATGCTGGCAGTATATTTTTTGTGATATTTCTTTACATAAGTGCATTTCGTAATCGCTCGCTTTTTAATGCACTGAAGGATTTTCGTAAGTCTCCTACAAATGTGTACATTATGGAAACAGTTTGTTTCCCGTTTCACTTTTCATTTTAGTCTTTAGACGTGATAGAAATTTCTATACAGGAAGCATTTACATTTGTATTAAAAATCAAGCATAAAAGCTTATATTCCAAATTTAAATATGGAAATATGTATACTACACACCACACACAGAACAAAATATTGATTTTCAAAAAATTATAGATGAAAGCAGTGCAAACATAACCGACTTGATTTCAATTTTCAACCAGATAAATATAATTCATATTATCTTTTTTAAGATTCTTCAGGAGTTAAAGTTTTGCAAAAATCAATTTTGTCTGAAAAGATAGTTCAACAAATCAAAACTAGTTTATTTTTTATGTTGTTTTAAAAATAAAGTTGACAAACTTAACCTGTAAAACTAAAAAAGGCTTTATTTATTGATTTTTATATCCTGAAATCCAAGTCCTTCGGTCTGTTTGTATGCTAGAGATTTCGAATTTGGAATATAAGCTTTCTTATACTACAATAGTCGATTTCTCCTCCGGTTTCCGCAATATGAATATAATATCAGGAAAAATAATATCTGGAAATTGAGTAATTTGACTAACTATGCTATGGACAAAATAAAAAAAAACTATGGAATTTTAATCGAAATTGTTTGATAAAGGCCGGGTACATTGAAAAGATATAAAGTTTAAGCATTATGCCTTGGCTGATCAGTTCAGGCAAGATCAAGGGTTCAGCGAATCTCCTTGTCGTGTTATCCTCGACTAGAGCCTTCTAACTTGTATTTATATTTGTATAACAATTAACTTTTATTCCCAATTCTTCTAGATGAAAAGAATAGCAATATACACCTCAAGCACAAGGTGACTCATTTTGGAAGTTTCTATCTTCGCGTAGGCGCTATTGCTTTTGCTATTGGTACAATGGTATATTCAGGCTTGGAGTTTGGCCAATTTTTTGAACTAAATGGTCATCCTGGATGCCACGACGTCTTTGTAGCTATAACACCTATCTGCCGCATGGTCTTGTGCATTGCACAGGTTCAGTTCATCTTTCTTAACACCACGTATATGGATATGGCGCGCCACAAGGTTACCTCGCGTTTCGGGCTTATGCACATGGTGGCCACCAATTTGTGTGAATGGTTATATGTACTAGTCGAGGAGACAAAGCACGAAATATTTCATATCGGTCACCACGACACTAATGTGGGCCTAGATCCGATATTACACAATGGAACACACGGCGGTCCCGATTGGTCGGCTGTAAATGATTCTTTACATTTACACGGTCCCCTTCACACAAGATCAAATATGGGAAATCAGATCAACGGTGACATGCTTCACAAGATATTAGTTAACGTGACGACAAAGATCGGTAATATTACAACAGCAGTACCGCCAACACATGCCACTTTTACTGGATGTTCCCGTACCACTATCATGGGTGCATTGGTTCAACAGTTATCACCGTTTCTTTTTCCGTGCACAATCGAATACTCACTGATTTGTGCGGTAATTTTATTTGAAATGTGGAAAACTGTTAAGTCTATACCAGACATCGACAAGACGCGTAAAAACTCTGTAAAGCCAGTAGCACAAAAACCGGCACACCACTTCTCCGTCGATTGCTCCCAATCTCACAAGGGTCTTTTTTTCGGCATTCTAATTATTGTTATGACAATCATCTCAATGATTATGTATTTTGTACTGTATACACAACCTGGCTACGAACTTATTGCAACACAGGAAGTTACACTTTGGGAGACTTTTATGTACTTTATGTGCGCATCCGCAATAATAACCGGTGAGTATATATTTATAAATCAACCAGATTTACTGTTTATGCTTTTTCTTTTATAACAGGCATGATCCTCATGCGTGATCTCAGATATATAAAGGATACCAGCGACGAACACCATTCAATGGATTTGGATAATCTTTTGCTGGTAGTCGCCCAGACAGGTGTCTACTTGTACGGAATGTTCAGCATTCTTGGCAGCTACTTTGCCAAGTGGGACACCGTGCCTGACCGAGTCGAAGGCATTATCGCGGAAGTTTTTGGAGTAGTTCAAACATCTCTTCAGACGATGTTTATACTGCATGCTAGCCATCGTCGCTGCAAGGGATCTAAACAGGTCCGCCGAAAACCGGGACGCGAAATTATTACCTTCCTTTTGGTCGCAAATATTGCCATTTGGTTTGTCAATACTCTCATCAAGGGAAGAGCTGTATTTCGTGAGTCCCATCTTGAGTTTTTCGGCGTCTGGGGATGGACGATTATCACACATATTTCGATGCCACTGGCAATTTTCTATCGCTTTCATTCTACGATTTGTCTGTTTGAGGTGTGGAAAATAACATATAAGGCCAAGGCACATTAGGTTATGCTGTGTACATTTTTTTATATCAGTTTTGTACAATGTCCGTCATGCTGTCCGCCCGTCTGTCCTGTCCGTATGTACGGATGTTTCTTGAAAACCCTTAAAGCTAGAGACTAGAATCTTTGCGAAGATCTTGGTCCATGTCTGTGTCAGACAAAGTGGCAAACCACGAGTTACAAATCAATATAACACACATATACATTACACGGAATTTTAAAAACGGAAACGAATGTCTGTACCTAAGTTTTTAAGATAGAGTTATTAACTTGAAACAAACTAATAGCTGTGTTTTTTTGTTTGTTTTTTTGCTATAATGTATTCTTTATTTTTCATTAAATTATTTGAATATTATTTTATGTTGATTATTTAATTAATAGCACAATATGATATTTGGGGATGTATTGCACATATTCTGCGTAAAACCCAGTTCAAAATATCGATTTGTATACAAATTTCGTTTCAAGCAGCGTAAAGTAATTGTTTTATATTTGCTCTGTTCTAGCTTGTTCCGTCTACATCGTAAGCAATCCCCCAACTCAAGCACAAATATCTTTTTATACCCTTAACCCATTGAAAATGGGTAAAAAGGGTATATAAGCTCGCCTAATCCCTAGGCAGTACAAGTTTGTTTTAAATTTTCGATAACTCTTCCCGTTTCCGATATACACATGTAATCGATAACAACAAAATCTTCAATTTAGAAAACTTTTTGATGCAGTTTGAAAGATTAGACTAAATAAAGACAATCTGTTAAAATTTTATTGAAATCTGTTGAGAAACACTGGAGATATGGAGTATTGAAATTAAGAAGGTATGCCCTATACGCGTATACATACAGACACTCACACATACTTGCAAGCACTGACTGTATGCGTAAATTATAGGGTTAAGTCTAGTCGGGATTTCTTGACTAGAGCCTTATTACTTGTTTATTTTATTTTATGTGTTTAAATGCTTATTAAAAAGCAATATTAAGTGCGCAACTAGCTTATCAAAGGCTATATATTTTGTATGAGTGTAATTAGATTTAGTGTGCGCTAAAGGCCAAGCGCTATTTAAAATTCTGCTTTTTGCGACAATTTGTGTGTCCGCCATATTGAAAGAAAAATGTGTAAGTTCTTATTTATATACATATATATGTGTCTGATAGTATTCCAATTGCTTTTAGCAAATGCATACATAATATATAACACTTAAAATAATCTGATTTACTTAATCAAAGATTAACAATAGTTTATAGTGCATTTTACGAGTGATTTTTGTTGTGCAGCGAAAGTGGCCACACATACACAAAAACATATGAATTGCATGTGTAACTGCATACAAAGAAGTTGTTTGTGGATGATGTTGGTAAGGGAGGGGGTGGCGATCAAGAAACGACACCAGATGCAGTAGCCGAAAGTACCGTTGGTTTTCGAAGTTGACTCTCTTTGTCAGCGAGCTCTCTTGACCAGTGCTGTTATAGTTAACAGCCCTGTTATAATCCGCTATTGTACTGATCCTTTAGTCCGCGATTCGAAATTGGGGCGTGCGGGTTTTTTTTTCGGTGCGTCTAAGTGAAAATTTGTTTTATTTTATTTTATGTGTTTAAATGCTTATTAAAAAGCAATATTAAGTGTGCAATTAGCTTAGCAAAGGCTATGTATTGTGTGAGTGTAATTTGTGTGCTAAAGGGCAAGCGCTATTTAAAGTTCTGCTTTTTGCGACAATTTGTGTGTCCGCCATATTGCAAGAAAATTGTGTAAGTTCCTATTTACATACATACATATATATGTGTCTGATAGTATTCCAATTGCTTCTAGCAAATGCATACATAATATATAAGACATAATCTGTTCTACTCAATCAAAGATTAACAATAGTTTATAGTACATTGTACGAATTATTTTTGTTGTGCATACATACAAACATATAAATGGCATGTCTTACTGCGCACAGATGTGCATGTATACAGTTTGTATATGTACATATATTTATTTGCATATGCATGTACAAGTGTACAACAAATCTACAATTAGTGAAACGCAACATAAATGCAGGGCAAAAATATACGCAGTATTTTGAGCATTGAGTAGTTGAACAAAGCAGTAGTTTGTGGAGGAAGAGAGGGGTGAGGTGGTGATCAAGAAACGACACCAGATGCAGTAGCCGAAAGTACCGTTGGTTTTCGAAGTTGACTCTCTTTGTCAGCGAGCTCTCTTGACCAGTGCTGTTATAGTTAACAGCCCTGTTATAATCCGCTATTGTACTGATCCTTTAGTCCGCGATTCGAAATTCGAAATTAAAAATGGGCCCAAGATATTAAAAATTCATTAAAAATTTATGTTTTAACTTAATGGCTTGTGATTGTTTTCCGTAATATTGAGGATCAATACAATTCTGTTTTAATGGAAAAAAAATTATTGATTTGCAGTTTGGTGGAAAAAAAAATATTATATCCAAGCACATTAGTAGGAAAGCAAATAACTGGATTAAAAAATTTGGATTGGTCTACGTAGTCACCAGATCTTAGCTCAATTAAAAATATATGCGCTAACGTCAATGTGACAACATCCATTTGCAAGTAATGATCAGAATAAAATGTAAGAAAAACGAAGATAAAATTCAGTCAAACGAAGGTTGATTTTGTGACATATGTGAGCTCCTGTCTGAAGAGTTGGTTTGAAATATATATAAAAGTATGTAGTCCATCTGTTTGTATAGATTCGATTAAACATTTAATTTAAAGTAACGTGAAAATGATTAATTTTTCACAGTATACAGTTTATTATGATACAATAATAATGTATTAATTATACAACTTTGAATCAGTAACATTTTAACTCAATTAATAATTTAAAATTAACAGCGAAACCCATACTAATTGCATTTAAGTTGGTATCCGCTAATAAAGTTAATTATCTACCAGAAAGAAATTTCCTTAGTTATTTAAAAATTGAAAATACTAATTTCCCAAATACAACTATAAATGCAACAATCAGTGTTACGATAAAAGATTGTTTACACTTACACATTTCTTTAAGAGAATTCCGCACATATGAAGCTGTTAGGACCATTTATTGTAATATAGAAACATTAGGAAATTCAAGCTAAGTCCTAGAATACTATGTAATCAATATTTAATTAATTTTATGTGTCAAAGATTGTTTAATAGTATCAGTTAGGATTTAAGTGTTTTTTATACGTTTACTTATTAATTATAATATATGGATATATAGGTTTATAAACGAGGCAATTTGATTACTGAATAAATAAGGAAAAAAGAGTTTCGGTCCGAGATCTCCGATTAGAAACTAGTTTTTTCGCAGTGAAATTATATAATTTTTTTCCGACTCTAAATTGTGACTTACCCTACATTGTAAATTCGCGTTTGAACGTTTTTTGGACAGACAAGCAAACATACAGTGCAAATGTCTAGCCTCTTTTACCTTTGCGAACAGAGTTTACCATCGAAAATACTGATTTAAAATAAAACAATTTTATGTTTTTTACAGAATAAGCAACTTGCGGATCTGTAAAACCATTTATATTTAAGTTAAGGTGATGATGCGTGCATCTATGTCATATTAGTATATTAAGTTGATAGGCAATGACAAATTAGCAGACTTAGACTTAGTAAAATAAATAAACAGGGTAAAGCGTTGGCTAGTCTACTATTTTTACCGATTATGCTTAAAAAAATTACCTATATAATAGGCACATTAATATTTTCGTAATATATAGGCTGAAACCAAAAAAAAAATGCTATAAAAATTGCAACAAACTGTACACGTATTTGCATACAGTAAATATTTTAACTCTTATATCTCTCTTTCAATACTGATATACAGTTTTACATGCAGCTATTTATTGTAAATGTTAAGCAAAGCTTAAGCTTGAGCTTAGTTTGCATTTATGATTTTTAATACGCTTTTAAAAAAGAAGCATATTTGCATGTATAAATGCATATGTGTAAATTATAAATTTTTACGCCCTTTATTTGCTTTATTTTTTATTTATTGCCTCCTCTGTAGATGACCTAATTGTTTCAACAAATATAGACCATTGAATTTAAAAATAATATAGATATGGTTATGGTTCATTATTAATTTTTTTCGTGTCAAAAACTATAATTATTATAAATTTGAATCTGACTGATTTATAATAAAAACAAATAAAAAACATATTTTAAGTATAATATATTTAAAATATATTAGTTTTGTATTTATTTATTTTTTTGTATAATGGGAATGTTCTTATAACATTGTTATCAAATAATGCATATCTCCTTTTAAGGATAAAACGGATTAGTAGGTAAATATACCTTAAAATATCCAAGCAGATCCAAACTTATATGTATAAGTGTACAAAGTATATTAATAAAAAAAAATGTAATAAATGATTCTTTGAATATATGTATGTACATCTGTGTAATATAGCGGTCAGTTTTTGAAGCGCAGTTCCAGATCATTACCAATTTTTCATAATACAGAACTGACATTAAAAAAACGCAAGACCGCTCGACTAAGAGATATCGAAAATATTGGAAAACATATTATTTCAAATTTTTGCTTTTTCTTTTAACTACCGCATTTATACAGACAAACTGGCATGGCTAGAATCGGCTACATTTATAATAAGGGGTCAAAGAATGGCTCTATATTTTGCAATCCCAAGTACATGAAATGCGAAAAATTGGTAGAATGATTTTATGCACGTAAAAGGAAGCATCTCCGACACCATAAAGTACATATATTTATGAGAAGAAGCAAAAGCCGTGTCAATTAAACCATTTCCTTTTGTATGAGACGTCGAATTTAAATACTAAAATTTGGAATAACACGCTCAGGTCAACTTCGAATATTGATGTTAAGTAATGCAGTAATACGAAGCAGGCTTTTCAGCATACGCGTGCACACCCACATACATGCACACAATGACTGTGGCGTAAAGTCTAGGGTTCCTTCGACTTGGACTTTTAACATGTTTTCAATTCGACTATGGTGTAAAAATTAATTTATACGATTAGGGCAATACTTTAAAACTTTAAAGTAACGAAAGCATGCAATTATACCTCTTATATTTTTTGTTCTACCTGACCATTAGAGCTTAACATATATTCATTAATGCATACAAATCTTTTTCACTTGTACCTTGCAAAAAATCTTTAACCGCTTTATCGTAAAATTATTCGAACGAGTTTCACAAATCAATGTATTTGAAAATCTTACTTCTAAAGGTCATATTAACCAGTATTCTACAATTTTGTTTTATCTGCTTGACAGGAAACGCTCTACACCGTATTGTTACTTTTAATTTATAATATTTAAGAATGGATAAAATGCAGCTATGCTGGAAGAGCTAGTAAAATTCAGTATCACAGTAATTTATGTACGGTTAATTTCTATTTTATATGTATGTATATTTTTATGTAATATTCATTTATTTATATGTAATTTAAAAAGCGAGAATCTCGATTTGTATAGTTCTTGCTTAAACTTAGTTTTGACTTCCTTCAACTTGCCCAACTGACTCCACGCTTAAAGACTGTGGAAAATATGGGCATGAAATGGGGCAACTCTTGCTAAAAATTTAAAAAATAAAAAAATAAAACAATTTACAGAATAGCTTGTTTTATTTGCCTCACATTAGCTTAGAGTATTTTGATGAAACTTTCAACCGCTGTAATTTTTAATTTATAAATATTTGAACTAAACTTTTAAAATAGATTGTGGGTGAGACTATTTTCTAAAGATTTGCATCATAAAGTGAATTTCGAAAAATTGCCGCTTACGTTTTTTTCGTGGTTAGGGCACAATATGTTTATATAAATTATATAATATATATATATTACTCAAAATGTGGTAGTTACGCTTAAGGAATAAATTAAACTTTATATTTAAATTTTTGGAAAATAATTAAGTCATTTTTTAGGTTGTTAGTTTAATGCTGTTGGTCAAATGCTATTTTTATATTTTCTTGCTTATTTAAAATCCGTAGCAAGAGTCGTTACCGGTTGTTTGGCATCAGTGCTGGATAGCAGCTAATGTTGACATATATAGTTGATTATTTGATAAAAGTTTTCATTATATTCTCTACTGTTGTTACTTATTTACAAAAAAAAAGGGTGATCCTAGTCAATTATATTTTTTTTCTTTGTATGATTTGTGAACAAAAACGTAGTGAAGAAAACATCTGCACCATACACGTTAATACTTTATTACCACAAATAGTCATATACTATGTATGTGTATATAAGCCCGATTGCACACAACATTTTTATTGCACGTCATAGATGTATTTGCTTTGTATCAAAATACGGCCCAAAATGCACATAAAAACAAGTGATAATTTTAGAACAGGGTGCAAGGGATGGTCGTAACCCTTAATATTTGTTTATGCAAATTATTCGAGTATGTTACCAGCTATTTTCACAAAATATCGTGTTTTAGCTTAAAAGCTATATAATATAAAAGCACGGTTGGCATATTTAAAATGAAGAAGCTGTTAAAATTTGGGAAATATGTGTGTTTTATCGATTTGCACCTGGAGAATTTACTTGCCATCCCAGCCCTATTAGACGATGCACCATAATCTTGAAACTTTGTCTAAAGTAATAAAAACGAAGATATTTGCAAAGGTTCAAGTCTCTAGCTATAAATGTGTCGAAAAAATTACGTTCACAGAACGAACGAACAGACTTCTAAGAAGCCTTTCAAAGAACAAATATACAGTATCAGAGTAAAACAAGTAACAAGGCTCTAGTCGAGAAATCCCGACTTGACTATACCCTGAACCCTATACTTAAGGCGTACAGTCACTGCTTGCAAGTATGTGTGAGTGTGTGTGTGTGTACACGTATGTGCATACTTTCTTAATTTCAATGCTCCCTATCTCCGGTGTTTCTCAACCGATTTTCATTTTTCAATGGGTTCAGGGTATAAAAATATAAGACGTGTACTGTTTTCGGATACGGCTGTAGTCATTTTCGATAATTCGTATTTTTAAATATTTTATTTTATAAGGAACATTTTATTGCTGAGAATTTCCTTTAAACACGGTAAAAAATTTATACATTTTTATAAAATGGTAAAAAGGGTATAATAGTTTTGTGCAAAAGTGTGTAACAGGCAGAAGGAAGCATCTGCGACCCCATAAAGTATATATATCCTTGATCAGCACCAACAGCCGAGTCGATATTGCCATGTCCGTCTGTCCTCCCGTCCGTCCGTCCGTCTCTCCTAGTCCCTAGGCAGTACAAGTTTGTTTCAGATTTTCTATAAGTTTCCCCTTTCCGATATGCACATGTGATCGATAACAAAAAAATCTTGAATTTGGAAAACTTTGTTATGCTGCTTAAAACATTAGACGAAATAATGACAATATACGAAAATTTTATGCCAATCGGTTGAGAAACACCGGAGATATGGAGCATTGAACTTAAGAAAGTATGCACTATATATATATACACATACTTGCAGGCACTGACGCGTAAAGTATAGGGTTCAGGGTATAGTCTAGTCGGGATTTCTCGACTAGAGCCTTCTTACTTGTTTTCTATTAAGATACTGTTACATCTGTATTACAGAAAAATGGTGAAGTTCTTCCATCTGATCTAAGTTTAAGCTCGATAGACAAACGGACCGCAATGATGATCGAGAATATATATATATAAATATATATATATATATATATATATATATATATATACTTTATTGGGTAATGGATGCTTCATTCTAAGCGTTGCACATTTCAAAGCAAAATTGGCATACACTTTTTTAAATGTTTTAAATTTTTCGAAACAGTCAAAATAAACTTTTGCTAAAAGTAAAAAATTCAGAAAGGAATACTATAATATTAATTGACTTCATATCGAAAACAGATGTCTTGTATAACAGATACCAGCTACTTCTATTACTGTTAAAAAATAAAAATTACTAATTAAATTTAAGTACACACAAACATGAGATATATATATTAAATAGCGATCAAAGAAACAATCGCTATTTTCTTTTCCATATACATGCCGCAAGCTGCTATGCTGCTTGACCTCTTTTAACAATTGAATTTGTACCAGCTTACCCCTTTTTATGTTTTGTTGGTAAATTATATCCCACAATTTTAATAAGGACCTTTTAAAACATTGACTTTATCTTAATAATTTTATAAATGATCACAAAAAACTTTAATCGCAAATTATATACATCACCATTTAAATAAAAAATGGACTTTCGGCCGTATCGTTTATTTTAAATAATTCAACTAATACAATAATATATTTCGTAAGATAAGATCAATTGAAAAATATGTTACATTTTAATTTTGTTATTATTTTTATTTAATTCATTTTAAGTCTTTAAGGTTTCAATTGACTAAGGCCTGTGTGTTCAATGTTCGGCTAATAGTGATTTTGACAATTATCTTATAAAAAATATTGATAGTGACTTAAAATTGCTTTGATTTATTATTAGCAAAATTACCTAAAAACAATATGTTTTTATATGAATTCTATATATTTCCTTGCGGAAAAGTTTTCACAATTGGAAGATTTGAATCTAATGCCTTTTATTTTAAATTTACTTTGATTACATTTAATTGTAACTAAACATCCCAAAAGTTGTAACATGATGGCACTGAATCGGAAGTTTTGCGGTTTTGATATATTCAGTACATACGGGGTAAGCTTACGGCAGTTTGTGTTTTAGGAAATGAAATCGACTCTTTTGAAGGTTCCTCCATTTAAGAGTTGCCTCAAGCTATTACATTAAAATAAAATTGAATTTCATTTAACCATCATAAGCCCTTAAGAGAAAAAACTAAGGCATGCTTAATTCATCTACATTTAAATGTCGTTTAAAAATAGGTATGAAAAAACCCAAGTCCCCTGCTCATTTTGGGGATGGGTATTTTGTATTTAAATAACTTTATGTACATTTTAAACCGAAATATTAATTAAAAATAAATAAATAAATAAATGAGTTATTGCTAACAAATAGGACCTAAGTAGTGGTTATAATCTTTGGAACATTTTTTTTAGAAAATGGTTTATCCATTATTTATAAAGCAATACCTACGCACAAATGATGAATTTTATGGTACAACCACGTACAAATATTTAATTATTCAAGTGCTTTTTGATTATTTTACTAGGTACAATTTAATAATATGTTGTGGCGGCTAATCTTACTCTCATTAAGTATGCATGCTTAAATATGAATATACATATATGTACATACATATGAACATATGTATATTTATTTATTTGATTTATATGAAGATTAAAAGATACACAATAGGGACTAGCCCGTTGAACGAATTAAAAAAAAATGAAAGGAGCGCAGGATACAATGCGCTGCTGTTATTGTCCTCGAAATTGTAATTTCGAAAAACTTGTCTCGATAACTTATTCATGTAACCTTTATTGATTAAGGTTTATATATATGTAAAATCAATTATTTTAAGTAAAACGCCGTAATACTTCTTTACTTAATTCCAGCATAAAACTACATTCTATTCTAGTAATATTCTACTGAAAAATCTCATTGTTTCAATATTTGAACCTATATGTCTGTCGTTGTTGTTCCGATGCTTCATCGGCAGAATATTTAAGAAAATTAAATTGTTTCCATTTGGTTGGACAAAAATTAAATTGCAGTGAAAGTTGCAAGTTTTTATATGAGCTATATTATTTATATCTATTAATTGCTTGCCATTGTTGCTGTCTTTTTTAGAAAAAATTGGTGTAGTACAAATGTATCTGGGTCAATGTCACGTTGTATGCAGTCATTCCACATTTCCAAACTGGTCTTGCTCAATTGGCTTTTTTAGCCAACTGCCAAGATCCTCCCGTTTGAATGCAGAGAACAGCTCCTGCTTGGCCGTCTGCAGAGAAAAATAAATATATTTAAAATAGTTACTTAATATAAGTAAATATGATTAACCTGGTAATCCTTGACATCCGCCTTGGTTTCACCGTAGTCCTTTGTGACTTTGCGATTGGGCATGCCCGGCAAGTTTTTCATTAAATAACCATATTTATCAAAGAAGGCTTGTTTTGTAATCCTTGATACCTGACCGCCAATCGTTCGCCCGGTCAACGAATTTACCACCTCTAGTTCAATATCACCAATGGTCCAGTTTATACCGAAGTTCGGAGCTTTAGCCTGATTTCGTGGTTCAGCCGAAGTAACTAGCGCTAGGCGTGGCTTATTTAAATGATACGGAGGTGGCAGACCTTGTATAGACTTCTCAATACGTCCGCACACTGCACGATACATATGTTCTGGATGCAGAAGACTTCCCAACACAATGGAATGCAGGTAAACTGGTTCGATAATGGAAGACAATAGCGAACCCTGAATACCCACAATGTTCCAGCGCGCAATTTTATCTGAACATGACATCGTCAACAAGCGCTGTCCCTGAGAATTTAAATTTAATGAAATGTTAGTTTTATTGTATTTAAAATTTTGCACTTACCTGTAGTACGCCATCCCAGGTTTGTATGCCGTCGCTGCTCTTTACAGGTATTGTCCCTTCACCTGATTCGATTTTTGTACGCAATTGTCCGCGTGCTTTCCTATTCGTTAGTAGTTATGAATGTGTATGTTCCCAGTTTATGGGTTAAGTCGCAAGAGTGAAAATCCAAAATCGGTTAGTTGCATGTTTTTATTGGCAAGCCGAGAAATGACAAAAGAGTAAATTATAATTATAAATTGGGCTTGATTTTTTAATCTATACATGGCACCATAAAAAAATGTTGTAGATAACACACAACAATGAGCTCTATGCCTATTTTCTGGGGACAAGAAACCTTCACGTTTGTACGTATGCAGCACACACTTAAATTTCGTGTACTTTTTTTTTAACAGTCGAACTCTGGATCAGTGTTTGGGTAATCAAATTGTTAGTGAAATTGAATTTAAAGACAATACTGTGTACAATTTCGCATTCATAAAACAAACTTAAAAATGACAAAGCTTGATCAAACATTTGAATGTTTTACGTTTGTCCAATTTTATACTTTATTTTTAAATCATTCTTCGTGATATAACTTAAGACATCGTTCATAAATTAGTTTTGGCTAAATTTGTGTAACCTTAGAATTTCACAATTTGTTCATGTCAAAAATGGGTTTCAATCACACTTTTACGTCATGGTGCTCTTTTATTCGAAATATCTACTTATCGTTGTAAAGAAGGCGCTAATTAATTAGCTTAACTGTAATCAAACATATCCGTTTACTTTGACAACAGTCTTATGTGTAACAAGTGAAAGGGCTCTAGGCGAGAACGTTCGACTAAGAGATACCCTGACCTTAAACAATCCGCGTACAGTCATTGTTTGCATGAAATCGTGTGTTGCACGCCTTTACCTTAAATACCTGCACTACGTCGCTAACTTTTATGTAAAATATCTCCTATGTTTTGAAAAAAATGTTATCTGCCTATGGTTAAGGAAAACTTTTATTTCAAATCCTAAAACTTTAGCTCTGATAGTCTCTGAGATCGGGGCGTCCTAACAGAGAGGCAGACGGACATGTCTACATCGACTCCGCTGTTTATATGTATTACCTCTGCCGTTTTTAACAGTCGAACTCTGGATCAGTGTTTGGGTAATCAAATTGTTAGTGAAATTGAATTTAAGGACAATACTGTTTACAATTTCGCATTCATAAAACAAACTTAAAAATTGCAATACTTGATCAAACATTTTAATGTTTTACGTTTGTCAAATTTTATACTGTATTTTTAAATGCTTGCTCATGATATAACTTAAGACATCGTTCACAAATTATTTTGGCCAAATTTGTGTAACCTTAGAAGTTCACAATTTTTTCATGCCAAAAATTGGTTTCAATCATATTTTTACGTAATGGTGTTCTTTTATTCGAACTGTCTACTTATCGTTGTAAAGAAGGTGCTAATTAATTAGATTAACTGTAATCAAGCATATCCGTTTATTTTGACAACAGTGTTATATGTAACAAGTCAGAAGACTCTACGCGAGAACGTTCGACTAGGATATACCCTGACCTTAAACAATCCGCGTACAGTCATTGTTTGCATAAAATCGTGTAGTGCACGCCTTTACCTTAAATCCCTGCACTACTTCGCATTTATCTACAATATCTTCGATGAATTGAAAAAAATTTGATCTGCCTATGGTTAAGGAAAACTTTTATTTAGCTCTGATAGTCTGTGAGATCGGGGCATTTTAACAGAGAGACAGACGGACATGGCTTTATCGACTCCGCTGTTGGTGCTGAGCAAGAATATAAATACTTTATAGGTTCGGACATGCTTGCTTATGCCTGTTACATACACTATTATAACTTTTTACCCATTTCACGCGTTCGTGGTATACAAATGGCAAACTATTGGTGACTTGTTAATATGCAAAAGAGAATTGTTTACGTAGTCAGTATCATAATAAACGTCTACATAAAAAAGAGTGAGACAACGACAGGCAACACCAACTATTATTGTGTATGCATTATATTTGGTGTACTCATGAGGCTTGAGATTTGGGATATAAGTAACTCTTCTAGTTTTCGATAAACACATATTGACTTGAGATTTGGGTATAAGTTCTTGTACACCACGCAGGTCAAGTTTGTTTTAAAATATCGATAACTCTCGCAGATTTCGATATAAACATAATGACCACAATGTTCTGTACAAATTTCATTGGAATCAGTTAAGAAACACTGGAGATATCGAAGAGTGAAATTTAGTCAAGCATGCAGAAACGCAGCATTGCAGTCATTTTCTGTATACGCGTGCACACAGATTTATACAAGTATCTTAAGTAACCTTCGGAGTGCCGAGAAATCAATTTTTGCTTTTTTTTAGTAGTAGTAATATTTAGATATTGGTTGTACGAACCTATTTGGATGCTTATCAACACCAGTGTCGTTTTCGTGAGGACTAAATATCCGTGCATCCCCACATGGTGCTGTATTTATATACAAATGGAAATGTACCCCGGATTTTAGTTTATAAGGGTATTGCCCGTCTGTATTCCTCACGAAAATCGACTGATATGCTGTTGCTATAATTCAGAAAAGAGTAAATTAGAATAATCAAGTATATATAAATAAGAGTTAGGTTTGTGTTTTTGAAGGTTTAATTTGATGCTGGATATACTATAGGAATATATTCATATTTCCATATACATATATATATATATATGTACATATAATTTGGCATACATATATATACACATATACATATATAGTTTTTTGGTGAAATTTTTGATTGTTTTTATAAACGAAGATTTCAAGCTTTTGGGTCAAACTAAAATAACTTTTTCGAATTGGATGCTATAAGCAGCTTCCGTGCTTTGTCCCAAAAATTTACATTAATTGGGTCATACATTTGGATTTTAAATTTTGCTCGTACTTGCCCCAACACTACATAAACATTTTATAATGATATTACAAAAATGAGAGCAGTGATGAGTTTGTGTCATTTAAACAAAAAAAATATATATATATACTGTTATAAGTAACCCCTGAGAAAATATTTTTCTACGTACCTAGATACGCATAACTAGGTTTATTGAACTTAGTTGACTGAAAGTTTTCTTTAAATGTAATACAATAATTTAACACAAGGTTACAACTTCAATGTCAAATATGGTAGCAATTTTTACGTAAAAAACGAGGGTAGTGATTTCTGTATCAAAGTGCTATTTTTTTTTAAAAAAAAAATTAGTAGAACAAGTGCGGAAAGGACTTAAAAATTAATAGGTACAAACTGCAAGCTGCTCTAAGAAAAATAGTGGAAATAATTAATTTTTACAAAAGCGGTCATTACGCGATGTAATTTAAGCACACTGTTTTGTGTAAATTATGTCATTCACCGTATTTAGGCGAGTTAATCTTAAAGAGTAAAAATTCCACCGTGTTATAACTGCTTAAATGTTAATTTAAGTTATAAGACACAACTTGTTTATATGATATTTATACGTTAGAACAATATTATGTTGCCGGCAAATGTTCTCGCCACTGAAATGGTTGTAAAATAAAAATATTTATATTTTGAACTAAAATAATTTAAAGTCATAAGTAGTTCAATATACATTTAAAAAAATTTCTTATGTCTGAATATGCATACTGAGCACTCCTGGCACTAAAATCTTAATTTAATTAATGAAAAAAGTTATGTAAGGAGCAATTAATTACTAACATGCTATTTTAACAGCCTTTTCTATGTTGTTTTAAATTGGTATACAGATATGTAAATAAATTTAAGCATTTAGAAAATGATATATGGGCATTTCCACGGCCAAAAATTCATTCACTTTTAACGTAATAGTTACAAAATATTTCGATTCTATACACATATCTGATAATTTTTAACATATGCCAACCTTTTAGTGTGCTAAAAACATTTGACATACAACAGTTAAAATTTGTCCTAGTAAAACATAAGGTTCTTCAACTGGTCGGGCTCCAATTCATGTTAAGACAATTACTGTTAATTCTACAATTGATAATTTCAGCAACCAGATGGAGCTCAATCCTTTTGAATTTACATGCTGGTGTCTGCATCTGGACGGGTTTGATCTAAACAAGTATTCTGACTAGACACTTACCAATGATTCTTCTAAGTATGACCATGCTTGCCTAATTTTCTAATGTAAATAATTTTAAATTAAAACGGAATATTTAGGCTATATTATTTTATAGCTGTCTTTCTTTAATATTTGCACATTAATTCATTCCTTGGAAATGCCCATATTAAAGTTTGATTATAAAGATATGTGTAAATATAGTTGTACATACAGCAAAATCTAATTTTAAAAAAGAAACATAAAAATATATTAAACCATACCCTGATTACACTGGAGATCAAGCTGTGCATACAAATACTTTAGGAGGCAACGCCTGGACACTATTTCAGCATGAGAATCATTAAGAACAGCCCCATTGACACTCATGTGCTCACCGCTGACACACTTAGTACCCGTTGAAACCGAAATAACCTAAAAAGAAACTAATTTTGTATAAGTTGATAAATTTTTAATTTTAAAACTTACTTTGGCTTCGCAAAAATTCATGTTATCTGTCATAACGATGCCCGCCAGTACTTTTCGCCGTGAATACGCCTCTTGACCTTTAATAACTTCCATAAATTTCTCCAAGACCAACCGTCCAATAGTATCTGCGTGTATTTGCGGCAATTCCATTGATGACGATTTGTCATCTATAGGTAACGGCGCATTCTTTTGTGGTGCCATCATTGGACTGTAGGAGATATTGCAAAGTGACGCAAGCGCGGCCTTAGCTGCTGCATTTTTAGCCAACTTTTTTGAGGGACCTAAATATCCTTAATTTGTAATGCAAATCATCGCAAAGAGTTAGCCAACGATACCCACCAGTACCATCAAACTTTTTATCATTTATAGTGACAGTCATTTTAAAGCGACAGTTGTTTTGGGCGCCGTCAATATTCATGCATTCAAAATTAACGTCATTAAAAAGCTCGTACAATAACATCACTGGGCCTTTATCTGGTACTTTTTTTGTCCGTCAACTGAAATGGCGCTTTTTGAGGCATCTATTAATTAAAACAAAACAAAAAATTGTCTTTTTGTTGAAAATACGTTTGATTTACAAGACCTATCTTATCTATCTAATCTAAAGCAAGTAAGAAGGCTCTATTCGAGAAATCCCGACTAGAAGATACACTGAACTGTGTAGGCGTACACTGCATACTTGGCTTCAATGGTCCAGATCTCCGGTGTTCCTCAACCAATTTTAATACAAATTTCACAGATTTTAATTTTTTCGTTAAAGTTTCAAACGCTATTTCTAAGTTTTCCAAATTAAATATTTTATTATTATCCAATACATGTGTATATCGGAAACGGGCAGAGTTATCGCGCTCTAGGGCTTAGGTGAGCTTATGTTCCAAACTTGGAGCTGTTGTTGGCTGTTGATGCTAATCAAAAATATATATACTTTATGGGGTCAGAGATGCTTCCTGCTGTCTGTTACACACTGTTGCACAAAAACCATTATACCTTTTTACCCATTTTCAATTGGTTCAGGGTATAAAAAAACAAATACTTATCGTGGAATTTTTTAGTAATTGGGATGTTGGCTTTTGAATCAAAACAAATAAAGATCGTCAGAACTCAATTAATATAACCCTATATTCATATGTATATTTAATACCGGCTTTGGTAAAAATGTAAATGTCTTATATAAACGCGCGTCGACAATTTTACTTAAATAATATTCTCAAAGTAATTTTACTTTACAAAGAAAAAACATGCGCAAGATAAAAAAAAATTGGTAACAACTTACATTATATAAAACCATTTTTAACTAAAATTTTAAGTAATGCAACACAAATGTAAAGATATAACGATTGTCACTTTTACTGTGAACTCTACAAAAACAATATAAGTTAAGAATATTAAATAAATATGAGTAAATAAACACAAAAAATTATAAAAAAAAAACACAAAATTCTAATACTTGCTGTGGCTCATGCAAAAGACTTGTGGGCGCAACGTGGGTTGTTCAAGCGAGGTAAGGTTGGATTTGTTTTCAGGCAACATCAACGTCCCAATAAGTTCGACTAATACTGCTTTGGACACGTTTTCAATACCATTTTCCAGATGTTCATCACTGGTGAAGTCCAAATTGCCAGCAGGCTTCAGAGGCGATAAGACTGCGCCGTCTTTGAATTGTATAAAGCTGCGTAGCGCTGTTGCTGCTGCCTCAATACGCGCTACCTTTTTACTGCGCCCTTGTCCCATGTATTTTTGCCCATCAACCTGAGAATAAACAAAAAATTTTAAATTGTCAGTAACAATATTAAAAAAAAAGTTTTACATTTGTTTCTTAGAATCAGCAAAGGTCATCGATGGTTTTAAACAAACTGGACCTGTCTATATTTAAGGAGAGTTTACACTTAAAATTGAAAGTCTTTATTGGACGGACGGACATGATGATAAAATGATTGCACTTACCTCAACGGAGATCGTAAATAACGGTGCGTGCACTGGACCAGTCTGTGACTCCAACTTGTATATCAGTCCATGTCGCAATTCATTAAGCATTGCCACTGTATTCTTTGGTTGTGGAACACGCTCCTTGCATGATTTCTTTTTTGGTGGCACTGTAACAGAATTTTTAATCTTAATTTAATGAATAACAAGTAAGAAGTCTCTTAGTCGAGATTTCCATTATTTCGTGTACAAATTTAACTACAATTTACAAGTTTCCTAAATTAAAGATTTTAGTACTATCGGAAATTGGAAATGCTCTGCATAGGGTATAGAAGTAGTTATATTCCAAGTCTGAAGTCTGTAGCTCTTATAGTATCTGAAATAGACGCGTTCATACATACAGACACGGACATACGGACATGGTTATATCGACTCGGCTGTTGATGCTGACCAAGGATACCATTGTACCTTTTGTGACAAACTGAAAGAGCTTACTATTATCTTTTAAACGTAATGATTGTTTGTGGTATATATATTTATTTATTATACTCACGAATCAACACTTCTATTCTCTTCCAGGATCACACCAAGAATGGCGAGCTTGAAGCGCGTCATATTTGACATGCATCGCCTTTTCTCTTAACAGTACTTGCTGATTATAACATTATTACTAAGATTAGTGTGCTAGTGACCTTTTACTGTTGTGTGTTAGTGGTGGCCTACTACACTTTTTACACATTTTATGGGTTCAGTGTATAATAAAGGTAGAAGTGTACATAACATCATATTGTGTCTACTCACCAGCATACTTTGGCATATCATAACGCCGTTTTTGGGGGGATTTTCGATTGTAACCGTTCATATTCCCTTCAGTTGTTGAATTGACCACCTGAGCATTTCAAAATATGGGATAACATATATTAAAAGACAGTTTCAACACACATAAAAAACATATAACATACACATATAACATTAGGAACAGAAAGCATTACAAGACAACATAGACAATAAAGCAGTCGCTTATAGACTCTTTTCCTTACACATAATATTATATACATATACATACACATATGCATTAAAACTGTGGTAAGGTCAAGACTGCTTATCTAGAAAACCCCTTACCCATATAAAGCTACACCACATATGAATGTACATTTACCCAATGAAGTATATATGTACATACATATCGATTCGCCGTACTCACTTTATATTGAGTCAGTGGCAACTCACGAGCTTGTTTAAAAAAAACACGTTGAAAGTTAGAATCTTGGTACAACTGTCGTCGTTGATAACAAATTGCAGATCTGGATAGATGCATACCACGGTAATGCGATTTATAATACATACGTTTTGCATTATAAGATTCAGAATACATTTTTTATGTATAAAATACAATAACAGCTATAAATAACTTTAATAAAATTAAAAGACACTGAAATTCAGAAAAAACGTCCCTCTCCGTTGAGTATAAGAATTCAACTGACTACAATTAAACCATGCAACAAAACCAATTAAAGCACAAAAATATTTGAGAAATTTATATACACCAAGCCAAACAATTTTAAACTTTTACACTTAAGCATAAGTTGTATGGCAATGGCTGATGCTTTTTAACTGATAAAACAATGCACTAAAAAAAATATGTTTGTATAAATTTTAAAAATAATTAATAGAGTGCAGAGGTTTGGCCAGCAACCAACGTCAAAAAATTTGTTATTTACTAGCAATTATAAATAAAATTGTAAGATTTTGCCCTTGAGTTTACCACTCATACAAACACAATTTTATATGTACATGCATTACATCTCAAAGTATGAACATTCTTTAAATCACACACTGTGCACAGTTTTTGTATTTGCGGAAAAAATATACAAAAACGAATGGTTTTGCAAATGCTTTTTTAAATAACACAAACCAAATAAAGATCCACCATATAACTATTAATATATATATATTTAGCTATCCAGGATGCACTTTGCAAGTATATGGAAGTCGAATATAAATATACTTAAATGGCTTATAAATATTCAAAAACTAATTTAAGAATTAAACAAAGAAAAAAAACTAGACCATCGAAAAAAAGAACAGCTGAACGGCCTGAATTGAAAAGGCTTTGTAAAGGCAACGGAAAATTTACATTAAATTGTGCAATGCTTTCCAACTGCACACCATGCACCTGTACGACAAGTGTCAGCTGCCAACCGAGCGACAGCCGTCTGATCTTCTAAATGACTTAACAATAAGCCTATACTAAATTAGAAAACATAGGCGGCAACACCTGTCGTTAACGATCTTATGCAATAAAAATTTCGAAAATTATAAAAAGAGCATGCGCCACAATAGAGGTCCAAACTTTTTAACTGAATCATAAATCTCGCATATCGTTTAATTAGCTGCCACGGTTGGTCAAAAGCAAAAATAATCCCATGTTAGTTTTGAAAACTAACTAGTTTATTAAAATACTTATTGAATTTTAATTGTAATTTGCGAATGTGTTGTTAGTAAGTGTGCTTGTTTAAATGCTTAAAAAAAATAGCTACAAGTTACAACTTGTAAAAAAAACACTCAAGTGCTAACATATTAAGGATAATCACGATCTGGTGTATTTAGATTTTTATTGTGCTTAATTTGATATTTATAGTAAATTATGTATGGGTTCAACAATAAATCACTTGATATTTATCTCAAGTCAAGTCAAACTTCTATATAGCGAAAGAGGCCCAAAAAAGAGCTGCGTTATAGAGAAAAATTAAAAATAAATAATTGTTTTTGGCTTGAAGCAAATTGTTCAGTGTGTTGGAATTGAATTCGTTTATATGGAAAGATTTTTTGTATAGAAGTTTGACAGTACTCAAGTTGTTTATAAATACATTGACAAAACCCTTCTGTGAAGCATCACATCAGTAATAAGAATCTTATAGAAATTAGAGCCACTATTTTCAATGCATTAAATCGTCTGAAATTAAAACCGCGGTTCTAAAGCAAAACCATTTAGCCACTCGGCGCAGGTCTTCGAGCGAATCGATGCCATCAAATATATAAAATCGAAAAGTGAGTTTATAATAAAATAAAAATAAACCCTTGCAGGTCGCTGAATATCCAAAAATGGATACTTTCCTTTTTTATTAGTTTTTAAATCAACGGCAAAAAAAAGTCCACAAAACAAACTAACATAACAGGTTACTACTGTAAATAATAAATTCTGAGTAAATGTCATTTAGGCATTTTTTGCTCACATACATATGTATGTATGAATTAAACATTATTGTCCTTAATCGTGGCAAACAAATTCATTTGTAATAAACAAACACTCCACCCGAAGCATATTTATCAGAAGAAAAGCCATTTCTTGCATTTTCCACTTACAAAAAAGGACAGATATTAAACAGTATATACCTATTGCGCTACTGCACTTCTATTTTCGATATTTGCAGTGTTTACCACCCGATATTATTTTTAGTCTCTAATACATGTCTTATATTTTTTTAGATCTTTTGTCTGTTACATGCAGTTGCACAAAATATCCTTTTTACCCATTTTATGGATTCAGGGCGTTATAATGTTTGATAAGAGATAAAACTACGTGCATAGGTGAGCCGTTCCAAAAACAAAATCACATTGTTTTTCCCTGAGTTCTTATTTATAGCATTTTGTGATCGCTATAACCTAATAAGCAGACATAAGTATTACACAAACATCTACTTTCATAACTTTTCATTTCTTATGGTTCTTTTGATTGGATATGGAATGCAAAAAAAATACTTTAATTTTCTTGCCACTTCTCCAAAAACCCAATAAAATGTAAGAAATGTTTTAATTACCATATCAAGTACAATTTTAACATTACATTAAATAAAATATTTTCAAAAAAATTACAAAAGAAACGTTTAGTTTTTAGTCTTTTGAGTATTCTCTATTGTATTAAGCAGTTTATTGTCATTAGTGCTCAACGGCAAACAATTAAATTGTGTCTAAATTGCAAACATTAGCTTCCCTCGATATGTAAAAGATACAGTAACAGAAAAAATATGAGCAAAAAATAAAATAATAATACGTTTTATAGGTGTTATTATTATTATATATGGCACAAGAAAATTACAACAACAAAAAACATGGTTAAAGTGATCAAAATTTTGTTAAATGCAAGTTACGTACATCTAAAAAAAAATTAGAGCTACGTTTATGCTGCAAGTCCTGCAGATTAAATGTATTAAACAGTTACATTTTAACTGCGTTTTATTTATTAATTTTGCAAAAGCACAGCAGCATAAACGTAGAAAAAGTTAATTCAAATAAATAATACGTCTTAATGACGTTTTGTGTCTACTTACATGCTGCACAATATTGTTATTGGCGCTGTTTAGCATGATTTTTCCAATTGGAATTTCAGGTACTTTGATCGTTTCTTTGATATTTATTTTAACTGTGGTTACTGCAATTTAAGAGAGGTAGCTGACCGCTCTTGAAATTTTCGTCCAAGATACAAATGTTTTACTTCTAATTATTGTGAACTAAAGATATTAAACTAAAACGAGGTAAAAACAAAAATAATTAATTATATATGGAATTTGCATATTTTTAGGGGCAATCCCAAAATGCATGTTTTGTATCTAGGCTATTCATATTTTAAAAAAGTGCATGAATTGTTTCTTATAAGTATGTATGTCAACACATTATTATATACATATATATATACAAATGTATATGCATACATATGTACTCACTTAGACTTATTAACTGACACTAAATTGAAAATGTTTATTTAATTTTTAAGTTTATTTATGATAACTTATAAATTTCATTGGAATTAAATACAGCAGTATTAATATAAATGTACACATGCATGAACACGCATATGTGTATACATATGTACATGAATTCAAAACGTAACTTCAGCAAAAACTTGTAAGGGTAGTACGAGAGAACAGCCTTGCCTCTCACAAACCCGCGCGAAAAAGAGAGACAGTTGCAACAGCATCTATTATGTGGAAGTCTTCACCGAATAGAAGAGTATGTCGACGCAAGCAGGTCGATAGAAAAATACATGCATTTGTATACATAAGTACAGTATGTTTTGGTTTACTCTCCAGCACGCAGCATGGAAGCAGTTATTTGCATCATTTAATTTTGATGTTTTTGTAGTTTTCTACCATCTAATTCATACACAGAGTTTGTACAAATGTAAATAAATGGTTTAAAGTGAAGTTCGTATGTTTTGTATTATATACATCAGTTTAAATGTTTAAAACAGTAAAATTACACACACACAGTATCAAATGTTTTGCGATAATCAACGCATTGGTAGTTTAAGTACATACGTACTCACTTGTTCATAATCGTTTTTTTTAATAAAATATGTAGTTTTCAGATGTTTTTCTTTAACTACATGCACGAATCAACAAACATATATATGAATATATCTACATAAGTATGGGTATTTAAATTTTTGTTGTACATATATACAGTTGCATGAAAGTACTTGATTTTGTTTTTTTCTTTCTTTTGCTGTTGCTACTGCCTACCTTATTTGGTATTATGAAGGAGCTCTAATTATTGATTTTTACATCACTTCATTTTTGTTTTGCTTTTTCATGCTTCTTTAAATTGCACTCGACAAATAAATGAT
This sequence comes from Scaptomyza reducta, assembly GCA_035044485.1. Taxonomy (NCBI): domain Eukaryota; kingdom Metazoa; phylum Arthropoda; class Insecta; order Diptera; family Drosophilidae; genus Scaptomyza; species Scaptomyza reducta. The sequence continues at coordinate 25,629 of JAWNNV010000417.1, forward strand.
AAAAAAAATCACACACACCCAAGCCACAAGCAGTGCAACTCTGCTTGTATTCGCCGCGGAGTGCAACAAACTAATTTGCAATGCTCAATTATTAAAGGTGCTTCTTCAAATCTAACCGTCTGATATCCAACAAGAGGTAACACCGACTTTTAGTTTATCTAGTCTTTTTATTTTAGGTTTAATAGTGATATATAACACATTCAAGGAAGACTAAAAAGTATCAGATTATTTGTATCGATAATTTGATGTTACTCAAAAGTTGTTCTTCAAGATAATATCGATACTTAGATATTCATCGCCGTCCCGAATGTAAAATACTAGATTGCGCAGTTGAGAGTTAACACGACACTATGGTGCGCAGCTACGCCAGCAACATAGACTAATAAATATATCAAGAGTGGTAATAAGAAATAGATATGTAAACGGGCTGTAAACATCGACGCAAGAATGGACGCGAGCGACTAAACGAGTAGTGTCCATTTCCTCTTGAAAATAGGTAAAAAGGGTATAATGGTTTTGTGCAAAAGTATGTAACAGGCAGAAGGAAGCATCTCCGACCCCATAAAGTATATATAGATCATGTCCCTATGTATGAACGCGTCAAGCTCAGAGAATATAAGAGCTAGAGACTCCAGATTTGTAACATAAGTTCGCCTCATCCCTAGGCAGTATACATTTGTTTCAAATTTTCGAAATCTTGAATTTGGAAAACTTGGAGACGGCGTTTGTAACATTAGAAGAAATAATGACAATTTGTATTGAAATCGGTTGAGAAGCACCGGAGATATGAAGCATTGAAGTTAAGAACGTATGCACTATACGCGTACACACATATACTTGCAAGCACTAACTGGGTTCAGGGTGTAGTCTAGTCGGGATTGGTCGACAAGGGCCTTTTTACTTGATTTTCACTGTATGTGCGCCGAAATGCATTTACGAAATGCATTTCCGGTCTCGGCTTATTTACTCATCTATGCGTAAGCCCACTGCTATTGTCAGAGAGAACTGAAAGTGGAATAGGAGAACAATCGTTTTGTTCTAATGGTTGGCCCATTCGGTGAATATTTCGATGTTAAACCAAAAAATTTTATTCTACCTTTCAATTTTTGAGACTATTTTTCTTTAAAGCTCTTAGGTTTGTGGGTGCAACAAAGTCAATGGTTGTGTGTCCATCTTGATAAAAGAGCTTTTCGAATTGGGCTGACTAGAGTTCATCATATTAGTTACCATATAATAATAAAGTCAAGTGCTGTCAGCATATTAACTAATCTTAATAAAAAGTGTAATGCGGGCTAACAACGAAGCAGATATTTTATGCTATTTTAAGGTCTTTTCATAAATTATTTGTTTTTTTCTCTATTCGTTTCTCTAAGTTATGCATTTATTAATTATGGCAAATGTACATAAGTGCAGACAATAAATGTTCACCAAATAGTAAGTAGTGTTAAGATATGCTTTAGTATTTTGTATAATTTAATTATTAAATAATTTAATTATTTTCTTTTTCTTTCCAGCTGTTCGTTGTAGGTACATGCATGTACTTTGGTTTGCTTCAGAGTGCAGGTGAGTAAGAGTTAATATTTATATTTATATTTTGGTGAATTAAATAGACTTTATTTTACTAGTGAACTGGGATCAGAAGGGCATATCATGTCTCTCATCCTTTGGATTCAGTGATGCAGGATGGTCGAGTGAGTTGCTTTCATGCTGCGTAATGACAGACGGTGCCTCAAGGAGCTTGCCTGAAGGCACAACTGCTAGTCCTGATATATGCGCACATTTAATGAAAGTAGTAGAAAAAGTTGCAAATGCTGCTAGATAATTAACTTCTGATCTTCGCATATATATTGTTAACCGGTTTGCTGTCAGTTCACGTTCCCGTTGATTGAGTATTTGGAGGAGCTCAAATCTCAGTCGCTGTTGTCGTTCTCGTGTGTGAGGACTTATTATTGCCTCTATGCCTCTTTCCACATATCGAGGACAGATAAGACGATGTGGCTCATCTCGCTCACTTTGTGCCCGTTTTTTTTGTGCTCTTCGGTTTTTTTTTTTTTTTTTTGTGCGTTTAATTTCAGTACTTTGTGACTTTAAGTTTCATCGGTTTGTGTAAAACCCAAAGTGAGCATTAAATTGCATACTTTATTTGCACTTCTTTTGCAAAAAGTGTCCAAACACAACAACAAACTGCAGTCCAAGCTTACTGCTTAATTTGCTCAGTTTGCTGTCGCCTGCTTTTATATATATATATATTTTTTTTTTTTTTTACACATACGCTCTTTAAAATTTTCTGTGCGCGCTCCGTGTGCATAATAACGTTTCTTCACACTTCTTTACTCTTACGCGCCCTCTTTTAGATTATTCCGTTGTTTTTGCTTTTGGTTTGGTGCGCTTGTAGCGAAACTAAACAATCAAACTCCACCAATCACTGATTATGTCATCAAATTGGGCGGAGTTGACTGTATCTGTATTTGGTCAAAACATCTACTCTTGTATAAGTAACAAGTACACAACACATACCAGATGCATACGAATCGCTCACTTCGGGTCGTTGTTTGTGGCATCCATGCCACCACCAGTATACAACGTATCCGGGATGAGTTAACCGGTCTGGGGTATACAGTTAGATCTGTATATAATCCCAAGTACCGAAATCGTTATAGTACTGGTTTGTTTCCACCGAATTTGCTCTTTGTTCTTTGTTGTTGACCACGCTTGAACATTTCGTTGCCGGCAAAATGTGCCAATTGTGATGGGGATCATACTTCCAATTTCAAGGGCTGTCCTCATGCGGATCTCTTAAGATTGGTTAAAACAAGGAGATGCACCTACACACGCAATTCAACAATGAATCAATCTTTGGGCCGTTCGTTTGTCTCGGCTGTGTCCCAACCACCTCAACCAAAAGAGCGTCGGCAGCGGCAAAAACAGCAGCAGCAACAACATAAGCAACAACAAAAGACTAACTTACCTGCTCATCCTAAAATGTATAATAAATTAATGCAACAACAACAACGTCAAAGAGAACAACTGCAGGTGCAGCCTCAAAAACCGTCATCGTAAGATGGCTGATAATCAAATATACAAAAATACTATCTGATTATACTACTCACCAGCAAAAAAATCAGCCCTTCTTCATACATCCGTTCTTATCAGCCTCAACTAAAACTGATACAAACAAAACAAACTTTAATAAATAAACCAAATCAATAACTAACACACGCTTAGCAGCGATTTAAACAAAACAAACAAATTAAAATTAACCACAACAAATAACACTTACCTGATGTCAACTGCACTCTTGTGTGTTGGCCTAGGTCCATTAAAGCCCATCTGAAAACATGAAATAAACAAAAGAAACCTAAAAGTAAACATAAATATTTAAATATAACAATTCAAATAAAATAAATCTTAACAATAACACCACTTACCAATAACTAGAAACGATACGACAACCAGCAATCAGCTGCTCTGCACGTCATTGCGCCCCTGGCATCGATAATAGATAGCCAGCTGCCCAGCACTTCATCGTATCCCTGGCATCACAGCTGCTGCAGTGGATGCCCCCTCACCAATGGATAGCAGCAGTACGATCACCAATAAAAGTATACATACAAATAAATAAATAAAATATAATAAGTTAGTTAATTAAAATAGAAATAATGAACACTACAAATGACGCAATCAATAAAAAAAAACCTGTAAATAGAAAATGAATATAAACAAAATTGTTAAACTAGAAACAAAATTAATATATTAGTTATTACGATTAAATTTATTCTTATCATTAAGAACCTTAGCCTTAATATATAAAATGCGGTGTAATTAAATTCATAAAAGATGTTAAAATTAAAAAATAAAATGAATAGAAATGTTCATGCTCCCCCACCTCAACCAAGCAAGCCTGCTGGTTCAGGCTTAGGTTATGTTGTAGGAGTGAGCGTGAACTCATTATGCGTGTCTTGCTAGATGCGTACAGATCAAACGTCGGTAGCACGAACACAACAACGTCAAATAACAACCCTGAAGCCCTCAACAGATCTAACAGATATAGACAACTGGCTGAAGAGTTGGAAATGATAAGAAGAACAGTATGGTTTACAACTAGCTGCCCTTTCTCCTGCCACTAAAAATGCCTACATGCCCCGAAATGCCCCTCTATGTAATGCCCCTGTCTCGGCAAATCCTGCTGCTCCTGTCAATTCTCTATTGGATACTTTAGCCGACGTCATTAATGCTGATGATCAACCAGCTCTAGCAACTTTATCTCTAGTAGAAAAGCCTAAGCCAATTATTATTCCTGATGTCAATAACATCATCGAAGTTACTGACCATATCAATAGCATAATTGGAGAAAATAATTATATCATTAAACCAACAGCCAATAAATGCCATAAGGTGCTATGCAACGACATTGCCTCGTACCGCAAGCTCATAAATAACTTTAACGAAAAAGGAATTAATTTACACACATACCAGCTTGAGCATATGCGCGGCGTTAGAGTCATGATCCGACACCTGCACAGCTCGACACCACCTGACTGGATTAGGGCAAAACTTTCTGATCTGTGATTTAAAGTCAAATATCTTGCAGTCATTAAAACTCGCAATCAAAGGGAACCTCTTGATCGCTTTGATAACTGATAACATACCCGAAATTTATAAACTTAACAAACTGGGAACTCAGCAAATTGCGGTTGAACGCTCGCTGCGCTCTGCTGACACCCCCAGTGCCATCGCTGCCAAACTTTTGGGCACACAAAAAATTACTGTCGTAGGCCTTTTGTGTGTGTTAAATACGCCGGCAACCACGCATCCAGCAACAACTAAACCCTGTACAGGTGACAGGCAATCAAGCTAGCGTCCAATCTGTGAGCTCTATAATAATAACCGTAGCCACAGCGTCCGACGAATACCACAGATCACCCAACAACCTGTTAATACTGCTAACATTGATAAGCTGAGCGAAAAACTAGATAAACTTGTTGACATATTGTTAGAGGACCGCCAACATAGGGCCATTAACAACGCCTTGCCTGACCTCACTAGACTGGAGCAGAAAATAGACCAGCTGATCAACGTACTAGTCACTAAGTTATCCACCATCCATCGGGCCAGTGGGCCCTACAATGAATAATTACCCCTCCGCCAATCCAGCCCAACAATTGCTCGACAATTAGCCACAACCTTAAAGTGGTCACGTGGAATGCAGCACACTAAACGTTTGTGCCACCTACTTCCCCCCGCTCCATGAATGGAACAGTGACGAATATAATGATGTTCTCTCAAGACTAGGTGAGAAATTTGTGATTGCAGGAGACTGGAACGCGAAAAGCTACTGGTGGGGCAACGCCAGATCCTGCAACAGAGGCTCTGCACTACTTCAGTGCATAAACGAGCACAGTCGCTACAACATCCTAGCCACTGGTTCCCCAACTATCCTTCAAACTCTCGGTATACACCATCTGCAATCGACTTTGCAGTCTACAGCGGCATCCGACGAGATTTGATAAAAATCACTGCCACACAAGATCTTTACTCGGACCACACACTACTAAAAATTGACATTCTTAATACTGCTCCAAGCACTCACTCTGAGTTTTACTTACTCCCTCTTAATGCTAGTGCCAAACATGGCTTAACGAGCATATCCATGTAGACACCGAAATACACTAAAGTGCTGACATCGACGAGTACATTGAAATATTTGAAAACAACTTGCGCAATGCCTCTGAACTGCGTCAAGACAACACCCATTACGCCTGCAGCAAGCTAGCTACAGTGCCTGCAGCAAAGAAACACTCATTATGATTGAAGCAAAAAAGCTTGTCAGGCGCCAACTAATAAACGTCAGAAACTCAATACTTCGTACTATTCTCAACTATTAAACTAACAGAGTGAGAAAAGCCTTAAAGCAAGGAAAACAAAATAAAATGAACAGATTGCTGTCCTCTCTCGACCCTAGCAATATGTACAACGTGACCGTTTCCGATATACACAGCATTAACAGCCGAATCGATATAGTTATGTCTATAGGTATGAACGCGTCGATCTAGAGACTATAAGAGCTACAGACTCCAGATTTGCAACGTAAGCTCGCCTAGTCGCTAGGCAGTACAAGTTTGTTTCAAATTTTGCGCGTACACACACATACTTACAAGCACTGACTGTACTCGTAAAGTAGAAGGTTCAGGGTATAGTCTAGTCGGGATTTCTCGACTAGAGCCTTCTTGTTAAATTTAAATTTTATTGAAACATGTTTTTTTTTAGGTTTATTTATTTTATTAAATATTTCAGTATATTTTATTGAATGAGAAGTTGTATCATTAAATTTAATATCAATTGTTATAACTTTTTTATTTTATTGAATAAGTTTGTTATTTATAACAACAAAATCTTGAATTTAAAACTTTTAAACATTAGACGAAATATTTATTTTTTATTTTTAATTTATTGAAATCGGTTGGAAAACTCCGGAGATATGGAGCATTGAATTTAAGAAACCATGCACTATACGCGTACATACTGGCAAGCATTGACTGTATGCGTAAAGTACAAGGTTCAGGGTATAGTTTAGTCGAGATTTCTCGACTAGATCCTTCTTACTTGTTTTACATACAAACTAAGGCGAATACCCCCACTGCGCCGCTTGATATTTATTGTGATTGTAATTCCCAACTGGTTCTGACTTGTACATATATGTAGCCAGCTCGAATTCGATGCAAAATTATCAGTTTCTTATTTAACTGGTCCGAGTAGCGTTATGCTCTTGTTAGTGCAATTGCGCCGCTTTTTTCTCCGCCACGCTTTGCGCTTGTGCAAGTGGAATTTGGCGCTTCTGTCTATCTATGTGAGTGTGGGGAAACGTCTACTGCGCTTGGCGGCAACTTTTTTTATATACAAACTAGGCCGAATACCTCCACTGCGCCGCTTGATATATATTTTGATTGTAATTCCCAACTGGTTCTGACTTCAACATATAGGTATCCAGCTCGAATTCGATGCAAAATTATCAGTTTCTTATTTAACTGGTCCGAATAGCGTTATGCACTTGTTAGTGCAATTGCGCCGCTTTTTTCTCCGCCACTCTTTGCGCTTGTGCAAGTGGAATTTGGCGCTTCTGTCTATCTATGTGAGTGTGGGGAAACGTAGGACGAATACCTCCAAGCAAGCTCACACTCAAACAACACGTTACGCAACTAAAAGCCCGTCTCTGGGCGGGATATAAAAGACTGGAATGGATAATGGGAGTCAACAGCAAACTATCAAAGAAATGCAAAGCACTTGTCTACAAACAACTGCTAGCGCCAATTTGGCAATACGCCCTGCCTATCTGGGGTGCTCTGGCCTCCAAAACACAGTTTCATCGCATTGAAGTTGCGCAAAACAAATTGGTACGAAAAACCGTGAACGCTCCATGGTTCACAAGAAACCAGACGCTCCGGGACAGATTAAATATAAAGGACCCTGAAGAAGTTTTCCAGCTCTGTAGTGGAAGACTGGCTCGCTCTCTCCTCAACCATCCAAACGTGGAAGCGTGCAAACTTATCTCCCAGCCCTTTGTAATTATATAATTTGCTGCCTTAAAGTATGCTACATTGCCAACTATTTCAATATATTAATTGCTGCCTGAAAGGATGCTATTATAAATAAAGCAATATTTCGCTGGTGCCTGAAAGTATGCTATAACTATATATAGTAATGGTTGTAGACTTAGGTAAAAACTTTAAAGTCACTTTTATTAGCAACTGCACAATAGCAAATACACCCCCCAACTAACATAAAAATGGCCGTTTAACAGAGCATAACATTACGCCTGTTTACATTGCAGCTGCTGTAATGTTAAAAATGCTCACAATTGCGCCGAGACGATCGCTGCGCCTCAGTTGCTACATGAACACGCAACTGGCCGGACGTCCACGGAAAAGCTCCGTGGTTCATCTCATTAAATTGAAATGACATGGCAAAGTGAACTAAGTGGCGCAGGTTCAAATGACAAAGGCGAAAAAAAAAAGAAGAAAACACCAGCACACAACGCAATAAATCGCCATCACACCAGCATATTAGCTATCAACCCCAACCACTCCCACAACACGTCAAAACAGTGGTTAAACTAACGCGCAGCCGTTTATACGCGACGCAGACCGATGGTGTAACTCGTTAATTGGCACCGCTAAATGGCAAATCTAGCTATATGGCGGAGGATCGAATGCCGATAGCGAAAAAAACAGAAAAAAGAACATGACGACAGATAAACAAATACAACCCGAAAAACACAACAGCATTGCCACCCAACCCCCACAACTCCCACAAACAAAGATGACGCCCACAAATTACAACTAAACAAACATTAGCAATACAAATTAAGCTATATGGCAGAGGATCGAATGCCGATAGCGAAAAAACAGAAAGGGGGCGTGAACAATTTTATTCAATCGATATTTTAAATATAACATCTTTTTTGAATTCATTTACACCGCATATTTTTCTTATTTCTATGCTTAGGTTAATAGTGATGAGATTAAATTTAATTTTATTTATTTAATTAATTAAATTTAATCTTACTAACTAATATCTAAATACTAACATTACTAACGTTTGTGTTCATTAACTTTTTATATTGTAATTTCAGGTTGTTGGTTTTATTGACTGCGTCATTTGTTATGCTCATTTTTTTTTTTATATTTTAATTTTAATTTTAATTACTAACTTATTCTATTTAATTTTATTTGGCTAACGTTTTATTTGTTTATTTACTATACGTGTTTTGCTTTTATTAAAAATTAGTGTTCGTCGAGCTGCTTCCGTCCTTGGTAGGGGGGTAGGGGAGGGGCTTCTCACTTAGTAGCTGCTAGTGTCTGTAACATCAGGGTTCCAAATCCTGTCTAACTTTCGTCTGTGAAGGGGTCAGGCGTGGAATAAGTGTCTTTTTGTAGTTGTTTGTTTGTTTGTTGGTTAATTTTATTTATTTGTTTGTTTGTTTCTTGTCTTGTGCAGTGGGGTGTGGAGCCCTGGATATCTGCCATCGATACCAGGGTCACTATGGCGTTCAGAGCAGTTTTTTGGTTTTTTTATTTTAATTTGTTTATTTATTTTAGGAGGGCGTTTAGTGGATCCCCGGCGGCGAAACTCTCTCAGTAGGCGTATGGTAAGTGTATTTCTTGTTTTTATGATTGATTAATTTTTCCCGTAAGCAGGTTTGTGTGCATGCAGTTTTATATATGTAATTTAATAGTTTTATAATTCGTGCTTGCTTATTTATTTGTCAGGATTTGCTTCTGCGTGAAGGGCATGTTTGGTTACGGCAGTTTGTATAGTTGCTGCAGTAAGACCAGAGATGACCAGCTTGTTGCCTGTTTCAAGTCGGAGCACTTAGAGCATTTGAAGTAGCAGCAGGCAGCAGGCCCAGAATAGATTTGATTTAGATAAGTTTTATCTGTGTCATTGTGATTAAGCTGAATTAATGCTGATTTATTTTTCCAGGTTACCCCGTTGGATTTTCTATGGCTGCATCACCGGCAGTAATCCTGTAATTGCAGCGATCATCATCCGTCTTGCAGGGAAGCAGAGGAGAGGTTGATTACAGGCGTGCGTGGATTGCCATAGTAAAGCCATCAGTTGTGATTCCGTGGTTTTAGGTTTTCTTAGGTTAGACTTTTATTTTCCTTTGGTTAAGCTTTAATTTGCATTGCTTTTTGTAGTTTGTGGTTATTTGTATATGTTATTTGTGATATGTTATTTGTTTAGTTTGTTGTTGTTTGCTAGTTTGTAGTGGTCATTTAAATAATTGTTTAGTGTTTGCTTTGTATATCTGTTAATTTGTTTGTTGTATTAACTTTTTCGTTTTCAAGTTGTTTAATTAGTTTATTTCAGAGGCAGTATGGCCAGTAAGTGATTGAGTGGTTTTAGTTTAAGCTTAATTTTAGCTTAATTTTCCCGTAGGTAAGTTCTGGTGCATGCAGATTTATATTTGTGTTTTATTAATTTAATATTTTATATTTGTATTTCATAGTTTTTTAAAAGGCAAGCTTCTACGTTGAGGGCATGCGTTTGGTTTGGCAGTTGGAGCATTTGGAGTAGCAGCAAGCCTGGATAGATTTTATTTAGATAAGTTTAGCTGTGTAATTTTGTTAATATGAGTTAATGTTAGATTATTTTTATTATATTTTCCAGATCCCCCCGTTTGGATTTTCTGTGATTTAATCCGTGGCAGGAAAGCAGAGGAAGGATTGTTTACAGGCATGCGTGAATTGACAAAGTATATCCAGCATATGTGTTTGCGTGGCTTTAGGTTCCCGTAGGTAGTCTTTTATTTGTACTTTGGTTAAACTTTAATTTGTATTATTGTTTGTGGTTATTTGTTGTATTTTGTTGATGTTGTTAGTTTATAGTGGTCATTTAATAATTGGTTGGTGTTTGTTTTGTGTAGCTATTTATTTGTTTGTTGAGTTGACTTTTGCATTTTCAAGTATATTATTTCGTTTCGTTTGTTACTTACAGGGACACGGGCATGCAGCTTTATTTTGCCGCTGGTAAGTTATTGTGCATGCAGTTTTTATTTGTGTTTTAATAATTTAATATTTTATATTTATATTAAAAATTTCTTTAACAGGCTAGCTTCAGCTAGAAGGGCATGCGTTTAGTTTCGGCAGTTTGAACTGTTGCTGCAGTAGGATCGGAGGAGTCCAGCTTGTTTCCTGCTTCAAGTCGGGGCACTTAGTGGCAGGCATAGAGAATATAGCCGTAGTAGAGCCAGCAGCTGTGCCTGCATGGCTTGGGATATAGTTGTTGTGTATGTGAGTATCATGGTTTGCAGCGCTTAACGATGAGTTGACCTCAAGTATTTCATTGTTTAAGGTGGCGCGGTGTGCAGTTCGTTCACTTTCCCGCTGGTCAAGGATGTTAAGGAGCTCCAGTCGAAGTCGTTCGGATCGTTCTAGTGATTGGGGACTTATTATCGCCCGTATACCTCTAGCTAACTCGCGTTCAGGCTCAGCATTTTGCCAGGCAATATAGTGTTGTTCGTCACGCCGTCTTTGCTCTTCAATTTGAGCAGCACGCTGCTGGTCACATCTGTTGATTATTTCGCTCAGCCTTTCGTTTCTTAGTCGCTCTTGTCTCCTCTCTTCGCGCAGTTGAGCAGAATGCGCAAGGATTGGATCAGACGCTGGAAGGCGCATATTAGGTGGGACGCATCTGTTTATCATCTCTAGGTACCGGGGACGGCTGAGTCGCTGGGGTACATATGGGCGAAGCGCAATATTCCTGGCTTCAGGATTTATGTTGGTAAGTAATCTTTGTATGTATTTGTTGCACGCTTCTTTGTAACTGTCTTCAATTTTCTTCACAGCCAGGTCAGTGTGCAGAGTGGTGCTTCTCACGTACCACGGTGCAGAGGTTATTAACCTGAGGGCTTTATTCTGGACCGTTTGCAGCCTGTCAAAGTGGGTGTGGCAGGTTAATGATCCCCAGACTGGAATAGTATATTGCCAAATCGGAGCTATTAACTGTTTGTATAATAAAACTTTCGTTTTGATTGGCAATCTTGAATTTGCATTAACCAACCAATGTAGCTTTTTAATTCTTGCGCGTAGCTTGGTTACGGTTGCTGTTAGGTGTTGAGATAAGCTAAGTTTAGTATCGAGACGGACTCCTACGTATGTGTGAACTGTTTTGGTGGTAATGGCGTTCCCTGCCATATTCGGGGTTATGCTTGGGTTAATAGTTCTGAGAGTGTGTAGTACATGGGCAGTTTTGGCAACATTGACCTTTATGCACCACTTGTCAGCCCATCTGGAGAAGGTTTCCAGGTATTCATTGACTTCATTAACAGCTTCTTCCTGACGAGGGTGGTCCGCCATAATGACCGTGTCATCAGCGTATGTCGCAAGTAGCATCTTAGTGTTTATTGGCCTGGGCATGTCAGCTGAGTAAATATTATATAGGACTGGGCCTAGAACGCTTCCCTGGGGGACAGCAGCTGCGATATGTCTGTTAGAGGAGCGCGCGCCTCCGCAGCACTCTACATTGAAAGTTCTAGCCGTGAGATAGCTAGCTAGGACTCTGTACAATACATCAGGGAGCAGTTTTCTGAGCTTGTACATGAGGCCTTCGTGCCACACCCGGTCGAAGGCCTCCTGTATGTCCAGGTAAACTGCAGAGCAGTAGCAGTTCTTTTCTAATGCGCTGAGGATGAACTGTGTGACTCTCCCTAGCTGTTGATCCGTGGCATGCTCTTTTCTAAATCCAAACTGATGTTTAGGAATGGCATTTGCAAAGGAGTTGCACTCAAACAGTCGCCTAAGGAGAATGGACTCGAATACTTGATAACAGACTTATCGGTCTATAAGATGAGAGCTGATCCGGGGGCTTACCAGGCTTCGGGATCATTTTGACCACGGCATGCTTCCATCTGCTGGGGAAGTGGCCAAATTTAAGTATGCTGTTATAGATCAGAAGTAAATATTGCACAGCTGAATTTGGTAGAGCTTTGATTGTGCGGCTATCAACTTTGTCGTAACCAGGTGATTTTTTGGGCTTCAATTGTTTAATCGCTGTGGTAACCTCGGCGAGAGTTATTTGCCTGAACGTTAGTTCGTTTGATGGAATAGGGGTCCGCGCTTGCTCTTCAATTTCGTGCCGATGAGAAAGCTGAGAAGTGGGGAATGGCGTGAATCTAGCCTCGAGGTGAAGGCCAAAGGACTCGGCTTTCTCCTCTGTAGTCTTGCACCAGGTATCCCTCCCGTTCGCAGTTGAGTTATGAACAGTGAATCTTTTCACTGGGAGGTTGGGAAGAGGTTGCCTTTTAATGTCGTTTGTGATTCTCCAGAGTTTGTTGATGCTGTACCTGTTATTTGGGTCAATGGAGGACAGTAGTCTATTCATTTTATTTTCTTTTTCAAGCTTTAATGCTTTTTTCAGTCTGTTAGTTAGGTGGTTGTATATAATCCGGAGCAGTGGGTTTCGATAACTTGTTAGTTGGCGCCTAACAAGCTTTTTTGCTTCAATAATGATGAGTATCTCTGTGTTGCAGTCACTGCGGCTGTTTTGCTGGGAGCGCGTAGTATAACGCGCTGACGCATGTGCAGAGGCGTTGCGTAGGTTGTTTTCGAAAATTTCAACATATTCGTCAATGTCAGCAGCTGATCGAATTTCGGTGTCAACATGCACATTATTATTAAGCCAGTTTTGAAATTTCCTTATGCTAGCGTTAATTGGGAGTAGGTAATGTTTTGAGGGAGTGTGCAGGGGAGTGTTAAATATTTCAATAACGAGTGGCAGGTGATCCGAGCAGAGATCGTAGAGCGCAGTGATTTTAATTTGCTCTGTTCGGATGCCACTGTAGACCGCAAAATCTATAGCAGATGGTGTGTGTCTCGTATTTGCAGGGTAATGTGTTGGGGAGCCAGTGGCTAGAATATTATATCGGTTGTGTTCATTTACGCACTGGAGTAAGGCAGAGCCTCTCGAGCATGATCTGGCATTGCCCCACCAGTAACTTTTAGCATTCCAGTCCCCTGCGATCACGAACTTCTCTCCCAGCTTGGAGAGTATGTTGTTAAATTCATCTCTGCTCCAGTCTAGGATTGGGGGTAGGTAAGCAGCAGCCACGTTTAGCGTGGTTCCGTTTAGAAGGGAGATGGCAACTGCTGAGCATTGTATTTTAAGTGTCGCTATAGGAGGTAGAGCCATGTGTCGAAGTGTAGTTTTTATGTAAATGGCAGAGCCACCTCTCCTCCGGTTTGAGGGGTGGTTTGTGTAGTATGTGTGGAATCCACTTATGGAGATGTTATCCGAGTCAAGCATGTGGGTTTCATTAACCAGCATTATGTCTATGCTGTTAGTATGAATAAAATTTTTTAGTTCGTGTATTTTGTTTGCTATCCCAGCTGCGTTCCAAGTGGCCACTTTGAGGTTGTGTCCAGTTGTAGATTGAGCTTGGGCTGAATTGGAGGGTGGGTGATTACTCATTTTAGGGCCTCATTGATCTGCTGGTTTGGGAGGTTATTAGCTAGTGCATTGATTAATTGGTCAATTTTCTGCTCCAGTCTAGTGAGGTCAGGTATGACTACGTTGTTTGCCCTGTGTTGGCGGTCCTCTATCAGCAAGTCAGCTAGCTTATCTAGCTTTTCGCTCAGTTTATCTATATTATCAGCGTGTACAGGTTGCTGGGTGTACTGGGGCGCACGTCTGTTGTTGTGGCTACGGCTTCTTATTGCAGGGCTAGCGGGTTCGAGGCTCGTTTGATTGCTTGCTACCTGTAATGGGTTTGATTGGTCATGGTTTGGTATCAGTTGTCGCTGTCTTGGTTGCCTTTGCTGGGGTGGTTGAGCCTTCTGAGGGTTTGGTGTCTGTTGATGTTGCTGTTGAGTTTGGTAGTTGTTACCTTTGACTATGGTGGAATAGCTGGGGATATTGGCGTGAGTGTTTGGGTTGTGGGTTACTGAATGCAAGTTAGGTTGCTGATAGGTTTGCAGAGAAGGGTTTTGGTATTTTGGTATTTGTAGTTGTTGCCGCTGTAGTTGCTGCTTTTGCGTAGAGGTAGGGATAGGGGGAATACCTAGTTGCCCTAGTAAGTTGTTGGTGCGGGCTATGATTGTGGGCTCTTTTATGGTGCTAGCGTCTTTAAATGCTTGGCACCCACGGTAGCTCGCTGTATGAGGGCCTTTACAGTTAGCGCATTTAGGTGGTGTGTTAGGAGCTTTGGTGCATGCGGTAGATGCGTGGTTGCCAGCGCATTTTACACATATGAAAGGTCTCCGGCAGTAGTTTTTTGTGTGCCCGAAAATTTGGCAGCGGTGACACTGGGCAATGTCAGCAGCCCTCAGTGGGCGCTCAACCGCAATCAGCTGTGTTCCCAGTTTGTTGAGTTTATATATTTCAGGTATGTTGCTGGTTGCTTCCAGCTCAACTTCAAAGAGATCTAGCGGTTCCCTTTGGTAGCGAGTTTTAATTACCGCAAGATATTTTACTTTGAATCCCAAATCAGTTAGTTTGGCTTTTATCCAATCCGGTGGCGTCGTGCTGTGCAGATGACGGATCATTACTCTTACGCCTCGCATATGCTTAAGCTGGTAGGTGTGTGAGTTAATTCCTTTTTCATTGAAGTTATCAATGAGCTTGCGGTACGAGGAAATGTCATTACAAAGTACCTTGAGGCATTTGTTAGCTGTTGGTTTTGTGGTATAATTGGTTTCTCCAATTATGCTGTTTATATGGTCTGTGACTTCAGTGATGTTAGTAACCTCTGGGATGATAATTGGTTTTGGTTTTTCTGTTCGCGGAGGAGAGGCAGCATCTGGTTGATCCAGGGAATTAGTGGCATCGGCCGATATAGCCATGGGAGAATTGACAGGAGCAGCATTTGCTGTAGTTGCAGGGGCATTTTGGGAGGTATTGACATTTTTGGTGCCAGGAGATGGGAGAGCATGCTGGTTTTCGGTCAGGTCTTTCTCGGCATACTCGTCGTCGCAGTCGGAGATGATCATTTCCAGTTCTTCTGCCATTTGCCTGTATTTACTTGTTTTGGTGAGGGCTTCTGAGTTGTTGTTTGGGGTATTTGTTTTAGCAGTGTCGGCTTCGAGTTTTTTCTTGGCAGACAGAGGCATTGGTTTGGTGAGTCGCTTATTTTTTAGTGTAGGCATTTTTTGTTTTTGCAGCTCCTGTTGTAGTTGTTTGCTGTTGTCGAAGATATCGTACAACTTTCCAGGAGTTATGCTAGTAGTGGCTTTAGAAGTAGTGGGCTGCAAGCTCATTGAGATAGTTGCGTTTAAGCGGTCACTTTGCAGTTTTCTCTGCTGCTTAGGTGAAAGGACAATTATTTCTTCATCTTCTTCGTCCATGTTGTTGCTGGTCAACTGACTCATTGAAGTATTGGCGTTTCAGTTTAAATGTAATATAAGTCAGATATGAGTAGTGGTGTAGAGCAGTAGCACTGTTAGTGATAATGCGAGGGGTGTGTTGGGTTATGTTGAGTCTGTTTTACAGGGCTGGATTATTCACAATTGCGTTTATCACTATTATTTAATGAGTGTGTTCACAGTAATCGTCCTATCGATATTTGACCACTCTTATACAATGTATTGGGTGTGGCTTAAGAGCGAGACCCAATTGGGTTCACTCTCAAATTATAATGAGGTGTGGCTTAAGAGCGAATTGTCAAAATGGAGTTTGTCACTTTGCACGTTCAATTTTCACAAGTCTATTAAGTTAATGTATTCGGTTTAATCGAGGATGTCATGAAAACTCGCACTTTCAATCCGCGTCCGCCACTTATGGCACATTTTTTTTAATGTTAACGTGTCGAGAGTGGCACGTACTTTTTTTTTTTTTTTTTTTTTTATAATGTTAACGTGTCGAGAGTGGCACGTGCAATGAGTTCACACTCTCTCCCACAACACTGCCAAAGCCTGAACCAGCAGGCTTGGTAGGTCATATTTGTGTATTTAATAACTTAGTAATTTATATTTCATACTTTCTTTGTTTGTTTGTCAGTCAAAAAATTCTGCGAGAAGGGCATGCGTTTAGTTTCGGGAGTTTGGGCTGCTGTTGCGGTAAGACCAGAGAGGACCAGCTTTTTGCCTGGTTCAGGTCTGAGCCCTTGTAGTATTTGGACTAGCAGCAAGCCTGGGTAGATTTTATTTAGATAAGTTTTAGCTGTGTCATTGTGTTTAACTGTATTAATGTTAGATTTTTATTTTCATTTTCTAGGTTCCCCACATGTTTCTTGAGGTTGCATTTTCATCCGTGGTCCTGTTCTAGAGGCGATTTCCATCCTACTTGCAGGAAGGATTTGTTACAGGCATGAGTGTGTTGCCTTAGTATAGCCAGCATAAGTGATTGCGTGGCTTTGGGTTGCGGTGACGGATTGTTAATTTCCTAGACGTTCCCGATCTCTTTGATCTAGGAAGTTGAGGAGCTCCACTCGGAGCCGCTCCGATCTAGCTCTTGAGGTAGGGCTAATAATCTCCCGTCTGGCTCTTGCTCTCTCTCGCTCTGGTTCTGCATTTTCCCAGTCAATAAAGTTTTGCTCGTCGCGCCTTCTTTGCTCTTCAATTTGAGCAGCACGTTGCTGGTCTATTCTGTCGATAATTTCGCTCAGTCTCTCCCTCGCAAGACGCTCCTGTTGTCTCTCTTCTCGTTGTTGGGCCAAGTGCGCAAGGATTGGGTCAGTCGATGGGAGACGCGTGGTAGGTGGCACGCATCTGTTTATCATTTCTAGATATCGGGGGCGGCCTAGACGCAATGGTACATAGGGGCGGATCGCTATGATTCTTGCTTCCTGATTTCCGTGTGTGAGTAGCTTTTGCATGAAATTGTTACACGCATCAGTATAGTACTCTTCAATTCTTCTCACTTCGAGGTCTGAGTGCAGTGTGGCATTTCTTATATACCATGGAGCAGCGGTTATCGTTCTTAGGGCTTTATTTTGGACAGTTTGGAGCCTGTTAAAATGTGTTTGGCCGGTTAAAGGGCCCCAGACGGCTATTGTGTATTGCCAGATCGGTGCTATCATCTGCTTATATATTAAAACTTTTGTTTTAGTTGGTAGCCTCGAGTTACCGTTTACCAGCCAGTGTAGCTTTTTTATTCTCGCACGTAGTTTGGTTACAGTTGCTGTTATGTGCTGTGTTAGGTTGAGTTTTGCGTCCAGGCGCACGCCTAGATATGTGTGAGCCGATTTCGTAGTGATAGCGACTCCTGCCATACTGGGGGTTATGCTCGGGTTAGCTGCTCTAAGGGTATGTAGCACGTGCGCAGTTTTGGCAACGTTAACCTTGATGCACCATTCGTCTGCCCACCTAGAGAAGGTTTGCAGGTATGCATTTATTTCGTCAATAGCTTTTTCTTGACATACATGCTCCGCCATAATGACCGTATCGTCTGCGTACGTTGCGAGAAGCATCGTATTGTTTGTAGGTCTGGGCATATCTGCCGAGTAAATGTTATAAAGGACTGGTCCCAAAACGCTGCTCTGTGGCACTCCAGCAGCAATATTTTTAGCAGTGGAGCGGACGCCTCCGCAGCACTCTACTAAGAATGATCTGGACGCAAGGTAGCTTCCCAGCACTCTGTATAACACGACCGGAAGCAGATGCCTAAGTTTCCTCAAGAGACCTTCATGCCACACCCTATCGAAGGCCTCCTGGATGTCCAAGTAGACAGCTGAGCAGTGACAGTTTTTCTCAAACGAGTTTAGGATAAACTGAGTGACTCTTCCCAGCTGCTGGTCAGTGGCATGCTCCTTTCTAAAGCCAAACTGGTGTTTGGGGATGGCGTTAGCAAAGGCATTTTGTTCAAACAATCTCTTAAGCAGCAATGTTTCAAATATTTTTGAGAGAGTGGACATCAGACTTATCGGTCTGTAAGAGGAGAGCTGATCCGGCGGCTTTCCGGGCTTTGGAATCATTTTTACTACCGCTAACTTCCATCTGCTGGGGAAGTGGCCAAATTTCAATATACCGTTGTAGATCAGTACCAAGTATTGGACTGCTGAGTTAGGTAGAGCCTTAATCGTGCGACTGTCAATTTTATCTATTCTTTTTTTGATCGTTACGCACCGTGGTAGATAAGCCCAATGAGTTCGATGTTTCGCTCTCCACATTGCCTAAGTCTGAACGGGCAGGCTAGGTAGTGGAGGGGGAGGGACAAAGAACAATTTTATTCAACTGATATTTTTAATTAACATCTTACATGAATGTGATAGCGCCGCGTTAGTAAACGCATAAGGTCGGTTAATAATAAGATTAAAGTAATCGTAATGACATTCTGGGAATAGATTTAACGTTTGGTGATACGTTATATTGTATTCTTAACTAATTTCGCTTATATTTATAGTATATTAATAACTGAAACATTTGTGGTGCTCAAGGGGTAGTTTTTAACATACTTTATAAGTAAACATATAATTTTAATTAGTGGGCAAGCAATTGAGCAATTATAGAATTACTGCCTGAAAGTATGCAGCAGACAAATAGTATTCATGTTATAGATATCTGCTACTGGCTGCTTTGGATAGCTGAATATTTAACAGCGTTATATATGAATAACTTGTGTGTGGTGAGTAGTGGTAATTTTAGTGGTTAAAGTATTATCTAATGTATTATTATAATTAACGTGCTTATTAGAAAACGACAATCGTCGTTAGTATACAATCAGCTGGGTCGTAAACAGCTGTCAACTAAACACACGATGCAATGCAAATTTGCTGCTAATGCATGGTGAGTAACATAATTTTGTGAGATTAAATAGTTTTAGTGTTTTAATTCTTAATTTAGTTTTAATTTTGATTTTGATTTTAATAACAGATGCTTATTTGTAGGTAAAGGTAGATTTAATTAAACATTTGTAACATTTAATTTTAATTTGAGCAATTTTAAAATTACTGCCTGGAAGTATGCAACAGTGACAAATAATAATATGTTTTAGTTATCTGCTACTGGCTGCTTTGAATAGCTGGGATATTTAACAGTGTTATATATGCTTATAACTTGTGTGGTGAGCAGTTGTAATTATAGTGGTTAAAATATAATCTAATTTACATGTTTATTTGAAAACGACAATCGTCGTTTGAATGCAATCAGCTGGGTCGTAAACAGCTGGTAATTGCTGTGGGTCGGTATCACTTGATGCGTAGCGATAAGAAAGAGATGCATGCAAATATCGATCAGCGTCAGCTGATGGAAAACGCGCCAGATAAACAATGCAATGCAAATTGGCTGATAATGCATGGTGAGTAGCATAATGTTGTGAGATTAAATAGTTTAATGTATTAATTTTTTAATTTAAGTTACAGATGTCTATTTATAGGTGAATGGAGGCTTAACATTGTATGCTTGTTTGTCGGCCCGGCCTCAGGAACCGCGCCAATGCATGCCGAAACATTTGTGGTGCTCAAGGCAGATTTTGTCAAACAGCCAAATCTAATTTGTGGGCAGGCAATTGAGTTTTGGAATCACTACCAGTAATACGATAAACAGGCTAACGTTTGAGTGCAATGGGGAGTAACATTGTTTGGTGTGAAGCGATACATGCAGGATTCGGAACAGGCATCGATCTACAGATACTGAGTTGTATGCTGTTTACATAGGCAGTGCTATTGGGTGCTATTAAATAGTGAGTAAATGATATTGATTTGGTGTTTGTGAATTAATTTAAAGAGTAAAATTATAGAGTAAAGTTGTTGCTGGTTATGCGTTAGGAGGGCGAGTGCAGAGCGTCTTCGGCTGGATCCATCGAGTCATGCGGATTGAGCAAGGCGCCCGCTTGGAGTGAGACAGGGATGAGTGGCTCAGCAAGTGGACCTGCATTGATGGCTGCTGCGTCTATATTGGTAGCTGGCTTATCAGTAGCTTCGTCGATTACAGGTTCGCGCGGAAAAAGTTTCTCAGTAGTGGCCGCGAGGGCACGGTCAGCTGCCAGCTGTTGTTCCCGCAAATCTAGAAATTGGAGGAGCTGTTGCCTGCGCAGCTGCATTTGTTCCCACAAGCGAGGACTTATTGGCGCCTCAGGTAGAGAGGGTTCTATTATGGCGTTCTGTCTAGCTATCACTGCTAGTTCGTGCTGCCGCCTATGCAATGCGTTCTTGACGTCTCTCTTCTCTTTGCCGTGCAAAGGTAGATAGGAGAGATTCGGGAGGTGGTAGTCGCGAGTCTGGAGGCAAGCATCGGTTGATCATTGCGGAGTATCGGGGGCGGATAAGACGGAACGGAGTGTATGCATGGAGCGCTACATTCCTGGCTTCCTGATTGCTGTGAGTTAATAATTTTTGTGTGTATTTAGTACAAGCATCATTGTAATAATCGTCGATTCTTCTGATTTGCAGGTCAGTGTGCAGCGTGGAATTTCGAACATACCATGGGGCACCTGTTATGAGTCGTAAAGCTTTTTTTTGGACGACTTGGAGTCTATCAAATTGAATTTGGCTCGTTAGCGGTCCCCATACTGCCATTGTATATTGCCAGATGGGCGCAACAAGTTGTTTATAGATTAAAACTTTTGTTTTAATTGGGAGCTTTGAGTTGATGTTAATTAGCCAGTGCAACTTTTTTATTCGAGCACGGAGCTTGGAAACAGTGGCTGTTATGTAGTGATTTAAATTTAGTTTAGCGTCAAGTCGCACTCCAAGGTACATGTGCATAGATTTAGCTGTTATAGCGTTTCCTGTCAAACTTGGAGTTGTATTTGGATTTACATCATTGAGCGTATGCATAACGTGTGCTGTTTTGGCAACGTTAATTTTAACGCACCATTTGTCGGCCCACCTGGTAAAAGTTTGTAGGTATTGATTGGTAGCTTCAATAGCGTTATCCTGGAGTGCATCTTCGGCCATGATAGCGGCGTCGTCAGCGTAAGTCGCTAACAGCATCCCGTACATTGGCATTGGAATGTCACCTGTGTATATATTGTATAGGACAGGGCCCAATACGCTACCTTGGGGTACTCCAGCGGCAATATTTTTGGTAGTCGAGCGCACACCTCCACAGCACTCAACAGCGAATGTTCTTGTGGAGATGTAACTTTTTAGAACTCTGAAAAGTACTTCAGGAAGCAGCTGCTTGAGTTTATAAATTAGGCCGTCATGCCATACCCGGTCGAAGGCCTCCTGTATATCCAGATATACTGCAGAGCAGTAGTGTTTATTATCAAATGCTTTGAGTATATATTGAGTAACTCTGCCTAACTGTTGGTCAGTTGCGTGCTCCTTTCTGAAGCCGAATTGATGCTTGGGAATTGCTTTAGCAAATGCATCGCACTCAAACAATCGCCTAAGCAAAATCGATTCAAAGATTTTGGATAGGCTAGATAATAAACTTATTGGCCTGTAGGACGACAGCTGCTCCGGTGGCTTACCCGGTTTAGGGATCATTTTGACAATCGCATGTTTCCATCTGCTTGGGAAATGTCCGTGCTTGAGTATACTATTGTATATCAGTACAATGTATTGTAGGGCTGTGTTTGGGAGTGCCTTGATAGTGCGACTATCGATGTTGTCGAACCCAGGTGACTTTCTTGATTTCAATTGTTTGATTACAGCATTGACCTCGGCCAGCGTGATTTGTCTAAATGTCAATTCGTTGGTGTGCGTGGGCAGTCTTGCATGCTCTTCAATGTCGAGTCTATCAGAAGGGAGTGTAGTGAGAATTGGCGTGAACCTGGTCTCGAGATGGAGGCCAAAAGATTCAGCCTTTTCTTCTGTGGTTTTACACCAGATGTCTCTTCTATTTAATGTTCCATTTGGATCAGTAAACTTTTTGACTGGTAGGTTGGGTGCAGGTTGCCTTTTAATGCTGTTTGTGATATGCCAATGATGTTATATCTATTTTGAGGATCAAGTGTAGTCATAAGTCTGTTCATTTTATTCTCCTTTTCCTTTTTTAGCAACTTTCTCACTCTGTTGGTTAGGAAATTTAGAATAATTCTGAGTAATGGGTTTCTGGTAGTTTTTAGCTGATGTCTAATAAGTTTTTTAGCTTCTAACATAGTTAGTATTTCTTGGCTGCAGGTGTTACGGGTTTGTTGTTGGGGTTGCCTGGCGGATGCATATTCAGAGGCTCTGCGTAAGTTGTTGACAAATATGTCAACACAGTCGTCAATATCAGCGCTGGATTGTATTTCTGTATCAACATGAATATGTTCGTTAAGCCAAGATTGGAACTTTCTTACACTTGCATTTAACGGTAGCAGATAATGTTTTGTGTGGGTAACTGGAGAGATATTTCTGATGTCAATTCTTAGCGGCAGGTGGTCAGAACTAAGATCATTCAGAGCAGTAATACTGATAATTTCGCGTCGGATGCCACTGTATACAGCAAAGTCAATTGCTGATGGCGAGTGTTGAGCATTTGTTGGATAGTGCGTTGGGGAGCCGGTAGCTAAAATGTTGTAGTTGCTGTGGTAATTGATGCATTGGAGCAGTGAAGTGCCTCTTCTACATGACCTGGCATTGCCCCACCAGTAGCTTTTAGCGTTCCAGTCGCCGGCAATCAGAAATATCTCACCTAGGGTAGAGAAAACGTTTTTGATCGTTACGCACCGTGGTAGATACGCCCAATGAGTTCGATGTTTCGCTCTCCACTTTGCCTAAGTCTGAACGGGCAGGCTAGGTAGTGGAGGGGGAGGGACAAAGAACAATTTTATTCAACTGATATTTTTAAATTTAACATCTTACATGAATGTGATAACGCCGCGTTAGTAAACGCATAAGGTCGGTTAATAATAAGATTAAAGTAATCGTAATGACATTCTGGGAATAGATCTAAGTTTGGTGATAATACATTATATTGTATCCTTAATTAATTACGCTTATATTTATATTTATATTAATAACTGAAACATTTGTGGTGCTCAAGGTAGTTTTAAACATATTTTATAAGTAAACATATAATTTTAATTAGTTGGCAGGCAATTGAGCAATTATAGAATTACTGCCTGAAAGTATGCAACAGTAACAAATAGTATTAATGTTATGGCTGCTTTGGATAACTGATATTTAACAGCGTTATATATGAATAACTTGTGTGTGGTGAGTAGTTGTAATTTTAGTGGTTAAAGTATTATGTAATGTATTATTATAATTTACATGTTTATTAGAAAACGACAATCGTCATTAGAATACAATCAGCTGGGTCGTTAAAAGCTGACAAATAAACACACGATGCAATGCAAATTTGCTGCTAATGCATGGTGAGTGACATTTTTTTTTTTGTGAGATTATCTAGTTTTAGTGCTTCTTGATTTAATTTTAATTTTAATTGTAATAGCAGTTGCTTATTTGTAGGTAAATGTAGATTTTAATGAACATTTTAATCATTTAATTTAAATAGTGGGCAGGCAATTGAGCAATTTAGAATTACTGCCTGGAAGTATGCAACAGTGACAAATAGTAATATGTTATAGTTATCTGCTACTGCTGCTTTGAGTAACTGAGATATTTAACAGTGTTATATATACTTATACTTATAACTGTGTGTGGTGAGAAGTTGAAATTTTAGCGCTTAAAATATTATCTAATGTGTTATAATTTACATGTTTATTGGAAAACGACAATCGTCGTTTGAATGCAATCAGCTGGGTCGTAAACAGCTGGTAATTGCTGTGAATCGATATCACTTGATGCGTAGCGATAAGAAAGAGATGCATGCAAAAGTCGATCAGCGACAGCTGATGGAAAATGCGCGAAATGAAAATAAAAACACACAATGCAATGCAAATTGGCGAATGTATGGTGAGTAACATAAAATTGTGAAATTAAAGTGTTAGTGTAATAATGTATTAATTCTAATTTAATTGCAGATTGTTATTTGTAGGTGAAGGGTGGAGGGAGGCTGTACAGTGCATGCTTGTTTGTCGGCCAAACGTCAGGGCCGCTCCAATGTCTGCTGCGCGTGAATATGCATGCGTGCGAATGTGCGTTTGTTGTTCTTTCGTTCTGCCTGAGGAAAACGCCAGTCTCAATAATGTGTTCTGAAGTGCGCGTCAAACAAAGAATTGCATTTATTACTATGAGTGGCTTCAAATGGGATGACACTGGTGTAATTCTAAAGCGTCCTTGGATCATTCACTTCATGCTGTTAAATCATTGCGAGGCCCTCAAGCAGGTCGCAACTTTTCGAGTGTAGCTATTAACACTTTAACGAGCTGGTCTACTTTACCTTCGAGTCGTGTGGAATCAGCGGCAGCAATGGCAGCCCTGTTTTAGCGATCCTCAATAATGGTGGTAGTGAGTTCATCAAGCTTACGAGTTAGGCTCTCTAAAGCCTCCGATTGGCGCGTGTCTTGTGTCGCTCGCCGAGCACTGTGGCTGCGACTTCTGATTGGTACTTGTTGTGATTGTGGTGGCAGGAGGCAGTCCTGTTGGTTGCTTGATGCTTGAAGGGGTTCTTGATGTAGTTGTGGTTGTTGTTGTTGCTGTTGACTGGGCTGGCGAAACCTTGGCTGGCGCTGCATTGATTGTCTCTGGGTTGCTTGATTAAATGATTGCTGTTGCTGCTGTTGAAGTGATTGTTGTTGTAGTACTGATCGCTGCTGTTGGTATTGTTGGTTGTTCAGAGTGTTGCCTCTCAAAGCAACAGTGGAGTATCTGAGCGTATTGCCCTGTGCAGGCATACGTGCATATGTTTGAGTTTGATTTAGTGAAAGCCAGTCAGACGGTGTTTGGGTGCATATGGCGCTGCGTGCATTGCTGGGGTTGTTGTTGCTGCTGGTGCTGTTGTTGCTGCTGGTGCTGTTGTTGCTGCTGT
This sequence comes from Scaptomyza reducta, assembly GCA_035044485.1. Classification (NCBI taxonomy): domain Eukaryota; kingdom Metazoa; phylum Arthropoda; class Insecta; order Diptera; family Drosophilidae; genus Scaptomyza; species Scaptomyza reducta. The sequence goes on from JAWNNV010000417.1 coordinate 50,867, forward strand.
AGTTGCTGTTGATGATGTTGTTGTTGCACAGTCCTCCGGGTAGGTATCAGGGGAATGTTGAGTTGAGCTAGTAGGTCATTAGTACGCGCGATAACTGTAGGTTCTTTATTTTTACAGGCATTTGCATATGCTTTGCATCCGTGATAACTGGCTGTATGCTGACCTGAACAGTTAGCGCACTTAACTGGTGCTTCCGGCAATTTGGTACATTCAGTGGAGGCATGATTTCCAGCACATTTTACACAGGCAAAAGGCCGGCGGCAGTAATTCTTAGTATGCCCGAAAGCTTGGCATCTGTGGCATTGTGCAACGTCCGCAGCATGGCGAGGGCGTTCGACACTAATTTTTTGGTTTCCTAACTTATTCAGTTTGTATATATCATGGATGTTATTAGTAGTTTCAAGGACAACTTCGAATAGGTTCAATGCCTCTCTTTGAAACCTAGTTTTTACAACTTTTGCGTACTTGGGTTTAAAACCAAGTTTTGTTAAATTAGTTTTGATTCAATCCGTGGGAGTAGAACTGTGTAATTGCCGAATCATAACTCTTGTACCGCGAAGGTGCTCGAGTTGATATGTGTGAGAAGTGACTCCGTTTTCTTGGAGACATTCGATCAATTTGCGATAAGAGGCTATATCATTGCAGTGTACCATTAGGCTTTTATTTGCCGCAGGTTTAGTAACATAGTTATCCTCACCGATAAAGCTATCAATTAGCTCAGTGACTTGTATAATATTAGTCACGTCGGGGATAACTATAGGCTTTGGCTTTTCAGACCGTTGAGTAGCGTTTGTTTCTGCTGCGTTTGCAGCATTATTGTCGCCGACTACATTTGCCGAAGAGGGGGTGTTGGGCTTGCCCTGCATGCAGTCGGATAGGAATGAGGTATTCATGCGAGAAAGAGGAGAGGGAGTGACAGTGTGCTCTTCAATGTTATCATCGTCATCACTGCAGTCAGAAATATTCATTTCGTATTGTTCAGCCAAAAGGCTGCATATATTGGCGCGAGATTCACTAGTTGACTTTGGAGTAATAGCCATTTGGGTTTTGGCATCGAGTTTCTTGGATGTTTTATTAAGACGCTTGCTTTTAGCCGCAAGCGTTTTTTGCTTTTGCAGCTCTTGCTGCAACTGGATTTGTTTTTTATTATCGAACACTTCGTTGAGTTTTTGGGGGCCAGCCTGAGCGAGTTTGACGTTCAAGCTTGCAGCTGCCTTAGAAGTGCTTGGCACGTACGACAAAAACAGAAACACACACACAACAAAAACAGTAGAAGCAACACACACACAACAAAAACAACAGTAGAAGCAACACACACACAACAAAAACAACAGTAGAAGCAACACACACACAACAAAAACAGTAGAAGCAACAAAATGGTATTAGTATTCACTAAATTAATTATATGTATGGTGAAATGGTGCTGGACTACGCTAATATATAATAGAAACTATATAACAAACAGATTCAAGTCTTAGCTGATATATTTCCGAGTCACTTTAATTAGCAGCTCCACATTAGCAAAGACAACATCCAACAGGAATCAAAATGGCCGCCTAACAGTATAAAAAGAGCATAACATT
>JAWNNV010000419.1:0-70000 GCA_035044485.1 Scaptomyza reducta
TTTGTAAACAACAACAATTCGGTTTCGCTTTTCGATTAGAAAAGAGTTATGGTTAAACTATATATATATATATAATATATAGCTAGTTTATCAGGGGAATAATATATATAATAATATATAGCTAGTTTTATTGGGGAAGTTCTTCAATGTCTGAAACTGGAAATCACATTTGAACCTTTTCAACTTTTAAGCCTCTTTCCCAAGCCTCTCTCTCAAACCACTCCTCTCAAACCTCTCTCTCAAACCTCTCTCTCAATAGTCAAGCGATCTTTAAACCTTATGTTAACAAGTTACTTTTTTGCATAATATACGAAAATTTAAAAATTAATAATTATTAATATTTAATAATAAATTAATAAATTTAAAAATTTATATTTTTATATCTTAAACCCATAGAAAATGTTTAAAAAGTATGGGCAAAAGTATGTAACAAACATAAAGAAGCATCTCCGACTCCCATAAAGTATATATATTCTTGATCAGCATCAACAGCCGAGTCGATATAGCCATGTCCGTCTGTCAATCTCAGAGACTATAAGAGCTAGAGACTTCAGACTTGGAACATGAGCTCGCCTGATCCCTAGACAGTACAAGTTTGTTTTAAATTTTCGATAACTTTCTCCGTTTCCGATATACACATGTGATCGATAACAACAAAATCTTGAATTTGGAAAGCTTTTTGATGCAGTTCGAAACATTAGACGAAATAATGACAATCTGTGAAACTTTTATAGAAATCGGTTGAGAAATACCGGAGATATGGAACATAGAAGTTAAGTCAAGTATGCATTATACTCGTACACACACATACTTGCAAGCACTGAACGTGATTAATACTTTTCTATAGTTTTTCTAAGTTGCAATTTGGCGTATTTTTGTACTATAACGAGACAGTTTGAAGTATTTTGGTACTATAACTATACTATGTATAAGGTTTCTGTAGGAAACTTCTTTTAGAATGATTATTTTTCAACTTTCGTGTATCTTTTACAAGTTTTCTTTCGAAGAAAACACGATAACTTTAATACTGTTGTAAATTTACAGTTTGACATTCACCCATAATTGCTTAGAACACATCTAATATACGCTATGTTTAACTTCTTACTTGTTATTCTAGATGCAGTTAGAAGTTTTAACTTTAGTGCCACATATCTTATCATTTTTAACGTTCAAGGTATCATCTGGTCGGTATTTCTCGACTAAAACCTTCCTACTTGTTTGATTTTTCGATTTTTATTGTTTTCCCATTTACTGAACAATCAGATTTATTATTCTTGCTATTGCCAATATCATTACACGAAAGGCAGCTGCAAATTGAACTTCATTAACAACAGCTAGTAGGAGAAAGATTTGGCATTTGGCATTTTACTGTTTGAACACACACACACAGAGAGAGAGAGAAATCAACATTCGGATGGGAATGGCAACCCTTTTTGGGAACGATTGAAAATAAAGAAAGAATTATGAAGTGGCACGACAACAAGAGCGCGTCCACTTGAAATCCATTAAATATTTGTAGAAAACCAATAAAAGCAATACGCAGCGCATTTGAGTTCGATGTTGCTGTGGCATGCAGCAAATACACACACACACAAAAACGGCAACTGTGTTTCAAGTGTGGTGTGGCTGATGCTGCTGCTGCTGCTGCTTGTGGCAGCCACTCGAAGGACAACACACACGCGACTCAGCCACACCACTCGACGTGGCATCCTTTACAAAATCAAAAGTGTGGAAATTTTTGACGAGTCCAAGCAATAAACATTGAAATATGCTGCAGTTTACACTTTGCAATCCCCCCTCCCGCAACCCGCAACCCGCAACCCTTACCCACAACCCCTTTTGCAATTTAGACGTGTGCCACAAGCCAGCAGCAACAGCAACAGCAGCTGCCAGTGGCAATGAGTTCTCGGTCAGCTGCAACATCGGCAACACAAGCAACAACAACAGCAACAAAAAGCCTCAAATTTCATGGCGCCAGCTAGAATTCTGATACCTTAAATTCATAGGAAAACTAGCTATGGTTCAGTTTTGTGCAATCGTTGTCAGGAGAGGTACTTGAGAACGTGATTAATACTTTTCTATAGTTTTTCTAAGTTGCAGTTTGGAGTAATTTGGTACTATACCTATACAATTTAGAGTTTTTTGGTACTATAACTATAAAGTTTAGTGTATTTTTGTACTATTACTATATATATCTATAAGGTTTCTCTAGGAAATTTTAAGAAATGATTATTTTGAGACTTTTGTGTATCTTTTACAAGTTTTCTTCCGAAGAAAAACGAGGATAACTTTAATACTTTTTAAGCTGTTGTAGATTTACAGTTTGAAAGTCCGCCGAAACTCTCATAGAAACACTTCTCAACTTTAACTTTTTGAAACTTTTCTGTATCTTTTATAGTTTTTCTTTCAAGGAAAACACGATAACTTTAATACTTTTGAAGCTGTTGTAGATTTACAGTTTGACAGTCACCAGAAATCTCTTAGAACACTTCTTAAGTTCGCTATGTTTAACTGCTTACTTTTTATTATAGATGAAGTTAGAAGTTTATACTTTAGTACAACATGCTTTATAATGTTTAACTTCATTATCGTATGTTTACAGTTTTAGAGTCATTAAACATCAAGTCTCTTTCGTATAAGCAAGCGGGAACAGGGGTAAATTACCCCGTTTTGGGTAAATGTGAAAATTCGGGGGGTAAAAGTAAAACTTGAAATGGAGGAGATGAACTTTTTTCTTTTTTTTTTTTTGCTCCTTTACCAATGGGTGGGTAATGTCAGTTCCACACAAATATTTAGGGGTAATGATTAAAAAAGTTCCCCGACCGCTGGTATAAGCTGTCAGATCACCTACAGTTGTAGAGTCACTAAACACTTTCTTAAGTTTCTTCTAAGCTTCTAAGATCACAACTATTTACAGTTTTAAGGTCATTAAACATCAAGTCTCTTTCGTATGTATAAGCTGTCAGCTCTGCTACAGTTGTAGAGCCACTTTATCAAGCCTCTTTAAGCTCTCAAATCCCAAATCAGTTGATTATATCTAAGTTACTAGATACTACTATAACTAACTGTTTATACAGTTTTAGAGTCACTTTTACAAGCTGCCAGATCCCAAATCAGTTGATTATATCTAAGTACCATAACTAACTGATTGTACAGTTTTAGAGCCACTACATTAAGCCCCTTATAAGCTGTTCGATCCCAAATCACTCGCTTATTTCTAAGTACTATAACCAACTGCTTCTACAGTTTTAGGGACACTTTATTAAGCCTCTTATAAGCTGTTCTAAGCACTATAACTAACTGCTTCTGCCACTTCGCTACTCTTCACCAAAAATGTCAACATTTGTTTCATATTGCACATTTTGGCATATAATTTCCATGCATAATCTATTTACAGCTCTAATCTTATCAATCAGCCGCAAAAGCCAACGGAAAGAGAGAGAGAGAGAGAGAGAGAGGGCGAGAGGAAGAAACCTCAGCATACATAAATCCCAATGATTATAGGGCTTAGGCTCAAAAGGAAACTGTTGCTTGGTTTGGTCCCGGTCCATTAATCAAACTATTAGCTCGAAATTGCATTGCACTTTTTGTGGACACACCCCTTTCTTAACAGTGAGAGAGGGGGAGGGGGAGGGGGAGGTTTCGCTCATATAGTTATGGACCTCTGGATGTGTCTCTGGCTGGAACATACGCGATAATCACGATAATGTGTCCCTGTAATCAACTAATAAGGCTCATGTCACAAGGACAACACCCCCGCGCATTAAGCCCATCAGGATGTTTCGAGGGGGGTGGAGGGAGTTGTGCTGAAAATTGAATTTAACGCGCAATATTTTGTGCATTTTCCGTGGGGTGTTGTTGTTTGCTTCGAAAATGCAATTCATGTGTTTTTGCAGGCGAAGTGAAATTTATGACTTTTATGGAAGTCTCTCTCGGACTATTATCGAGGCTGTTGTTGCCACTTCCACTTGCCGCTGAGGGTGGTTGCAACTGCGGCCAGCCTCAATACATACATAGTGGCAAGGTAGTGGGTGTGGGTGTGGAGGGGGTGGGGGGTTACGCTATCAGTTCGCAACACATGTCACGAAAAAAAGGCAACAACAAGAAGCGAGCAATGCTTGCTTCCTCCCCTCCCCTGCCGCACCAACAAACATGGCTAAGTGCGTGTCGGGCGCAAAGCTGTAAGCTGTAATTAAGCCATCCTTATCAGTTATTGTGAAAATATTGTAGCATATTGGATTACAATGCAGATTGCAGCAAGCATGGATTTTTGGGAAAGATACTTTTCAAAAATATTCAAATGCGTTTGACAGATTTTTAAACTGTCAAAAGTATTCGAAAATTCGTTAAAAACAATAAAATTATATAAATCAAATATAAAAATAATAAAAGATTTTTTGTTAGATTTTTGTCAAAGTTATCGAAACTTCGTTAAAAGCAAGAAAAATATATAAATAAAATTATAAATATATTTATATATAGCTTTTTATGTCTTTTCAAATATTAACTCTTAAAACCATTAAAAAAATTTTCAGAACGATTTTTTTGATATATTTTTAAATGCTTTTTTCAGATTTTTGTAACCGAAACTTCGCTAAAATATATAAATAAAATATAAAAATAATTATATATAACTTTTTTATGTCTTTTAAAACACACACTCTTAAAATTTCACCAAAAGATTTTTGGGAAAGATATTCAAATTCGTTTTTTTTGACATTTTTGAACTGACAAAACATCCGAAACTTCATTAAAAACAAGAAAAATATATAAATAAAATATACAAATAATGAAATACAACTTTTTTATGTCTTTTAAATACAAACTCTTAAAACTCCACTGAACAATTTTTGGGTAAGATATTTTTGAAATAATATTGAAATGCGTTTTTTCAGATTTTTGTACCCGAAACTTCATTAAAAACAATAAAAATATATAAAAAAAATATAGAAATAAAATATAGAAATAATTACATATAAATTTTTGATATCTTTGAAAAAACAAGGTCTTAAGACTCTATCGAAAGATTTTTCAGAAAGATATTTTTGAAATATATTCAAATATTTTTGAACTAACAAAGTATCTGATACTTCATTAAAAACAAGAAAAATATATAAATAAAATATAAATATATTTATATATAGCTTTTTATGTCTTTTAAAAATGAAACTTTTATTGGGAAAAATATTTTTGAAAAATATTTAAGTGCGTTTTTCAGATTTTTGAACAGACAAAGCAGCCGAAACTTCATTAAAAACAATAAAAATATATAAATAAAATATAAATATAACTTTATGGCTTTTAAAATACAAACTCTTAAAACTGTATCGAAAGATTTTTGATAAAGATATTTTTAAAATATATTCAAATGTTTTTGAACTGACAAAGCATCCGAAAATTCATTAAAAAAAAGAAAAATATTTCAATAACAAATAAAAATAATAAAAGATAACGTTTCCTTGCCTTTTCAAAAACAATCTCTTAAAATTGAATGAAAACCATGAAAACATTTTTGGAAAATTTTTTTTGAAAAATATTCAAATGAGTTTTTAATATCTTTGAACTGACAAAACAGCCGAAAAGAAAAAATATATAAAACGAATATAAAAATAATGAAAGATAACTTTTTTATGTATTTTAAAACAAAAACTCTTAAAATTCCACCAAAAGATTTTTGGGAAAGATATTCAAATGCGTTTTTTCAGATTTTTGAACTGACAAAGTATTGAATTGATTAAAAAACAAGAATAATATTTCTATAACACATAAAAATAATGAAAGATAACTTTTTTATGACTTTTAAAAGACAAACTCTAAAAACTTATCAAAGAAAATAAACAAAATTAGTTTTGATAAATTTATTTTTATTAACTTGAAGTCAGCTGCTGCATATATATATACATATATGTATTATCTGGACTTTCTTCTTTTCAACCCGCAAAAAAACGCATATAAAACTAATTGCTGTCCGGCTTCGAACCGAACCTAAGCGAACCGAACCGAAGCAAAAGCGAACTCTGTTTGGGTTACATTTACATTGGGAACTGACCACTGGACTTGCCTTGCAGTCGGCTTATCAAAACGAAAATTTGTACGCTGATAAGGCGTACATGCAACAACAACAACAACAACAAAGAACAACGAACAACGAACAACAACGAACAACAACAACAACAACAGTGGACAAAATGGAACTAGAGGTAGACAGAGACTATTCAAATGAGCGCCAGCCGGCGGCGGCTGGCTTGAGTTGAGTCCGGCGCAGAAATTAGGAAAGGTATTAAGATAAAAGCCGAAAAGAAAAACCACAAAGAAGAAGAAGAGCGAACGAACTGACTGTCGGCAGTTACAAAACGAGTGTAAGAAAGAGCGAGACAGAAACAAACACGCCTTGAAATGGCGATCTTAACATTGGGTTCTTTTTTGTTCTCATTTGAGTTTTTTGTTTGGGTTTGAGACTCGGCTTTGTGGGCAGGCAGCCAGCTGTGTGTGTGTGTGTGTGTGTGTGTGTGTGCGTCGCGTTTCGATTGCATTGGCGCCATGTTTATCTAATTTGGGGACATTTATGCATGGCATTCCGCGCGGTTGTTTATAGGTTCGGTTAAACCTGCACTGATAACGCACAGAAATGCAGCCTCGAACCCCAAGCAGCAAAGCCGAACCGAACCGAACCGGTCGCTGACTCAGCCGAACGCAAGACAATAAAACCAAGGCGAGGTGCGCGAGCAAAGTGTGATAGACTGTAAGATACCCTGTGTTTTGGTTTCAGGGGAGTTGAAAAAGCAAGGAAATAAGCTAAATATTGAACTTGTTAGCGCTTTTTGGAAATAATCAAACTTAGTATTCACACTCATATGTTATTGGTTTGCGAAAAGTTTGGATGGTTTTTTCTTACTGTTTACTCTACACGTTGATAGCAGTCAGTCAGTTTGTGGGGAAGCTTTCTTAGTGGTCACCTACGACTAATTTACTAAAACTTTCCGAAAAGTTTGTATCATTTTGTCTTTCACTTTCACTTACTATTCATTTCCCATAAGTCTCCGAAAAGTTAGGATCGTTATGACTTACCGTTTGGTCTGTATCTTGATAGCAGTCAGTCAGTTCATAAGGAAACTCTCATAGTGTTCACCTAGGACTCATATTGTATTAGTTTCCGAAAAGTTTAGATCATCTTGTCTTACCGTTATGGTCTTTATGGTGATAGCAGTCAGTCAGTTTCATAGGGAAAACCATAGCTTGCATCTAGGAATCATTTTCCATAACTTTCCGAAAAGTTTGGATCATTTTGCCTTACCATTTGGTATGTATCTTGATAGCAGTCAGTCAGCTTGTGAGGAAAACCCAAAGCTTTCACCTACGACTAATTTCCTATTAGTTTCCGAAAAGTTTGGATCGTTTTGCCTTACCGTTTGGTCTCTATAGTGATAGCAGTCAGTCAGTTCCCGTCAGTACATAAAGAATCTTTCATAGTGTTCACCTACTACTACATTTCCTATTAGTTTCCGAAAAGTTTAGATCATTTTGTCTTACCATTTGGTCTGTATCTTGATAGCAGTCAGTCAGTTTATAAGGAAGCTTCTTAGTGTTCCCCTACGACTCATTTGTTATAGGTTTCCAAAAAGTTTGGAACCTTATATCTTACCGTTTGGTCTCTATATTGATAGTACACAGTCAACTTGTAAGGAATCTTTCATAGTGTGCACTTACGATTAATTTTCCATTAGTTTCTGAAAAGTTTGGACCATTATGCCTTACCGTTTGATTAATGTTAAGTGGGGAAACCATAGCTTGCACCTAGGAATCATTTTCCATTAGTTTCCGAAAAGTTTGGTTCATTTTGTCTTACCGTTTGTTCTCTATATTAATAGCAGTCAGTCAGTTTGTGAGGAAGCTTTCTTAGTATTCACCTACGATTCATTTCCTATAAGTTTCCGAAAAGTTTGGATCATTTTGTCCGAAAAGTTTGGAACCTTATATCTTACCGTTTGGTCTCTATATTGATAGCAGTTAATCAGTTCATAAGGAATCTTTCTTCGTGTTCTCCTACGACTTATTTTCTATGAGTTTCCGAAAAGTGAGGATCGTTTAGACTTAGCGTTTGGTCTGTACATTGATAGCAGTCAGTCAGTTTCGAAGCTTTCTTGCTCTGTCTGTTACCTAAGGTCCACCACTCGTCGAGATACCCTTTTGGCATGCGCTTTTTAATGGATTCTTTGTTAGGGTACAAAATAAAAACGCAACGAGCGACAATTAAAGCGATTTCGAGTTGGCGTCGATCGTCATTTTCGTATTTGGTATTGCTTTGAGTTTGAGTTCGAGTGTTGTTGTTGTTGCTGTTCTTGTTGTTGCTGTTGTTGTTGTCCCTTTGTTATTTGTGTCGAGGGTTTTTTTATTGAGGCATTTGCAACTCCGGAGTGTGTCACAGTGCGTCCAATCCTTTCTATACCCTGAACCCATTGAAAATGGGTAAAAAGGGTATAATGATTTGGTGCAAAAGTATGTAACAGGCAGAAGGAAGCATCTCCGAACCCATAAAGTATATATATTCTTGATCAGCATCAACAGCCGAGTCGATATAATGTCGATCTCAGAGACTATTAGCTAGAGACTCCAGATTTGGAACATAAGCTCGCCTAATGCCTAGGCAGTACAACTTTGTTTTAAATTTTCGATAACTCGTTCCGTTTCCGATATACACATGTTATCGATAACAACAAAATCTTGAATTTGGAAAATTTTTTGATGCAGTTTGAAAGATAAGACTAAATAATGACAAAATGTGAAAATTTTATTGAAATCGGTTTCTCCGTTTCCGATATACACATGTGATCGATAACAACAAAATCTTGAATTTTGAAAACTTTTTGATGCAGTTTGAAAGATTAGACTAAATAATGACAAACTGTGAAAATTTGATTGAAATCGGTTTCTCCGTTTCCGATATACACATGTAATCGATAACAACAAAATATTGCATTTTGAAAACTTTTTGATGCAGTTTCAAAGATTAGACTAAATAATGACAAACTGTGAAAATTTGATTGATATCGGTCGAGAAACACCGGAGATATGGAGCATTGAAGTTAGGAAAGTATGCACTATACGCGTATACATACACACACTCACACATACTTGCTGTACGCGTAAAGTATAGGGTTCAGGGTATCGTCTAGTCTGTCTTACTCGACTAGAGCCTTCTTGCTTTTTTGCCTTATCTGCGGAATGTAACTTCAACTTTAAGGATTATTACCAACAATAAATTTGCGCAACGAATTCGCGCTCTCTCTTAAGTCTGTAAGTTAATACAATGCCACAGCATCCCTCCGCACTCTCCCCCTCTCCCCTCTGTCAGCTCCTTCCCGCATTTAACTGAGCTTTTGTTGGTTTTCTGCTCGTCTTGTCTTTCATCATTAGCGCTAATTAAAAGTGTATAAACTTTCACTTTGAAGCCTTCTAGGCAGCGGACACGTGCCCCATGTTGCACACACATACACCTGGCGCCACTAATGAGCCGAGCAAAAGGATATTTGCGGGGGGGAGTGGGGTGTGGAGGCGGCGACTGTCAAACGATGCGTGATTTATGGCACACAATCAAGTGGCAGCAAAGGTCACACACACAGGCAACAACAAGAGCAGTCAACTGGAAGGAAAGAGGAGAAGGGAGGGGTGGAGAAGTTGCTGCTTTTGTTGTGCACACAGTTGAATGCCTTTGGCCAACGCTGACCTACGCCCAGAAGCTGCCAAGTTGGAGCAAATCGCAACAGCCGCGTTCAGGCAACGCCCCCTCGGCTGCCCCCACCCTTCTCCTCTTCAAGGTGCAGGGCAGCGAGGCGTGGCTGATGCGATGACGAAGGCAACACTATTTTCCATATACTCTGTTCACGCAGTGTAGAAGAGTATATTGGTTGTGTTTACCCTGCTATTGAAGAGCTTTAAACATGCCTTGAAACAAGCTAAAGAACTTCGCTGTTGAATTGAGAACTTTAAACTAAACTAGAATTGGAAAACACTTTCGATTGCTGCTTTCTTTTAACATCAGTACATTCCTTAGTTGCAGTTTACCAATCACTGATTGAATGCATCTCTTGGTTGCCGTTTTGGGCTACTGATTGAATATACCTCTTGGTTACAGTTGTAGAACCATTGATTGAGTGTTTAAGAGATCCTTTGCTACTCATTAAAAGCTTCTTCAAACATAAAAGCATCTTTTAGTTGACAATTTACAACCACTGATTGAATATATTTCTTAGTTGCAGTTTAATATTCACTGTTTGTATTGAACAGCTCTTAGTTGCAGTTTTAGAGTCACTTATATAAGGTTTAAGATACCTCTCTCCACCCATTAACAGTTTGTTCAAACAGCAATGTGTCTCTTAGTTGCAGTTTAACAATAACTGCTTGACAGTTTAAGAGACATTTTTCTACTCAGTAACAGCTTCTTCAAACATCAAAGCATCACTTAAGTGTAGTTTTACAGTCACTTATAAAAGGTTTAAGGGACACTTTTCTACTCATTAAAAGCTTCTTCAAAACATCAATGTCTTAGTTACAGTTTAACAGCCACTGCTTTAGTTACACTTTTACAGAAGCCGATTGAATATTTAAAATACATTTTTTCTACTCATTAAAAGCTTCTTCAAAACATCAATGCATCATTTAGGTGAAGTCTTTTGGTCAGTCACTGATCGAATACACTTCTTAGTTTCAGTTTATAGTCACTAATTGATTACACCTCTTAGTTACAGTTGTACAGCCACTAATTGAATGTTTAAGAGACCCTTTGCTACTCATTAACAGTTTTATCAACTATCAATGTATCTCTTAGTTGCAGTTTAACAATCACTGCCTGAATACAGCGCTTAGTTACAGTTTAACAGCTCTTTAGTTAGAGTTTTACAACAACTGATTGAATGTTTAAAATACCTCTTTCTCCCCATTAACAGCTTCTTCAAAGATCAATGTATCTCTTTGTTACAGTTTAACAATAACTGATTGAATACACCTCTTAGTAGCAGTTTTACAGTCACTAATTAAGTACATGTATACTTTACAGTTTCATGGTCACTACGTATATATTTAAAATACCTTTTTCTACCCATTAACAGTTAGATATACTCTTCAAACAGAGTATTTGACAGCGCTTTTACTTTTTGCATTGTCATATTTTGATTTTAATGCGGTCTGTCAAAAATATATTTTTATTGCCACCAAAAATGACAACACTTAGCACACAAACCCACACCACAACAACCATCCACACACACTCTCACACACACACCCAGACACTCTTACACACTCACACACACTTGCGCTTCTGTGGGTGTTAACACAAACGCCGACGTTGACTACACTTCGCACACATTTGGATCCGACCCTTGGATGCATTCAAAATCTTCCGCTTGATTAGGCGCCAATTCGCACAACAACAACAACAATAAAAAAAGCCAACAACAGCAACAACAATGCAAATGCAAAATGTGGGCGTTGACAGCGCCCAGCAATTATGTAATGTTTGACTCTGACTGAGGGATTGTGTTCAAGGATTTGAATAGGACACTTCTGCAGCGACTGCTTCTTCTCTCTTTATAGGGGTTGCATTAACGCTTGAATGCATTTGCAGTCAATATACAAAAGAAAAGGATTCCCGATTCCGGATTCCAGATTCATTGAATTTAAACGGCAACACGCGACGCTGTTTTTTATGTTGTTGCAACTTCCAGTAAATTGGACAGAATTGCTACATTTGTGTGCCGCATTAAACTTAATGACAATATGCCACTGATAATATGTATGTGTATGTATGTACCTTAACCCCCCTCCGCTTACTCTGACTTCTTAGTGCTGGCATATGTCAAGGGTTAAGTCAACGGGCAACGGGTTCTACTTTCCGTTGGGGTTGCTCGAAAAGCTGCCAAGACGCGAATCAACCTGATAAACGGAGTTGATTTAGTTCAACTCCATCTTTATTCAACTTTCTCGCTAGTAAAAACAAACGATTTAATTTTTCTAGCATTATGTTTCGCAACTTTTCATATACAACTTGGTTTTTAAAGACTTGAGGTGCAAAATATTTGTTTCCTTACTTTTTCCCATACATTTAAGTTATAGCGTATTAAATATTAATAAGAAATGATTTTTTTTAATGAATAAATATATTTAAAAATTTCTTAAGTTCATCTTCATCTTTATTCAACTTTCTCCTTAGCAAATCCAAACGATTTTATTTTCCTAGCATTGTGTTTCTGAATTTTTACATCTACAACTTTCCGAAACTTCGTTTTTTAAAGACTTTAACTTACTTTTTTATTATTTCGTAGCTTTTTTTTATATATTTACGTTATAGCGTATTAAATATTATTGAAAATAATTTTTTTTTAATTAAAAAATATATTTGAAAATTTTTTAAGTTCATCTCCATCTTTTTTCAACTGATTTAATTTTTTAAACATTACTTTTCTGAACTTTTTCATCGACAACTTTCCGAAACTTGGTTTTTGAAGAAGAACGTATTAAATATTAATCAAAAATAATTTTTTTAATTAAAAAATATTGAAAAAGTTCTTAAGTTTTCCTGCATCTTTCTTCAACTTTCTTCTTAGCAAAACCAAACGATAATATTATTTTTCCATCTAAACCTTTCCGAATTATTATTTTTTTATTATTTCCTTGCTTTTTTAAGGTCTAGAGTATTAAAATATTATCAGAAATGATTTTTTTTTATTGAAAACAAATATATAAAAATTTCTTAAGTTCTCCTCCAACTTTTTTTCAACTTTCTCCCAAGCAAAACCAAACGATTTTATTTTTCTGAACTTTTCCATCTAAATCTTTTCGAAACATAGTTTTTTAAGACTTGAGGTGGAATTTATTCTTTTCCTTACTTTTTTCCTTATATTTAAGGTTAAGAATATTGAATTTTAAACAGAAATGTTTTTTTTTTAATTCAAAATTATATTTAAAAATTTCTTTAATTCATCTCCATCTTTTTTCAACTTTCTCCCAAGAAAATTCAAACGATTTTATTTTTTAATCATAATGTTTCTGAACTTAATTTAAGCCTTTTCTCTACTTGGTTTTTTCAAGAATTATTATTTTCTTCCTTTTTTCCATACCTTTAAAGTCTAGAGCATTAGATATTAATCAGAATTGTTTTCTTTTTCTTTAAAAAATATATTCGAAAATTTCTTAACTGCAGATAACGTAATTTATAGCTTGTGCCCTTAACCAGATGATCTACATAGCGGAGAGCCATAAAAATATTTGATGGCATCGTAAAATTTCCAATTAATTTCAACATAGATTGAAATAGTTTTAAGACATTTTTAATCTCAAATTACGAGTCAATTACAGCTTTTATCTATTCAAAGTTTTTATTCGCAATAAAGTTTCGGTTTCAGTTTTACTTTTACTTAACTTAAAAATATCTTTAAAAATATTCAACTTAAAAATATCTTTAAAAATGTTGCCACAAGCTTTGTAGTGCATATGTTTAGTCGACTAAGCTTAGCTTAAGCCATTTCTAAGTTTTTTTTTTAATTTTTCTTTTTTTAAGCAATTGTTTTTGTTGCTGTTGTTGTTGCTGTTGTTGTTGTTGTTGCTGTTGCTGCTGTTGCTGCTGTTGTTGTTGCTTTGCGCACTTTTGTTCACCATTTTTGCTTTTGTGCATAAATTTTCCCTGAAGAATTGTCGCTGCTGTCTGACAGAGGCAGGGTGTGTGTGTGTATGTGTGTGTGTGTGTGTGTGTGTGTGTGTGTATGTTCGACACATACAGTGAAGCTTTTGGGCGACGACGCGTTGAGAGTCGCAGGTGCTGGCAACAATTGAAACGGCGGACAAGCGTTAAGAAAGCAACCGAAAAGGGTAGCAAAAAGCAGCGACAAGTGCATGAAAAAGGGTTGCTTAAGGCTAGGGGTGGGCGGTTGTGAGGGGGTTTGTTGCGCTTGGGGGTTGGCTGGCGTTCGAGACAAGTTGCAACAGCGGCAACGTTCGTTTGTTGTGTTTTGTTTTCTTCTTTTTGCTGCCTGACAACAACAAAGCAAAGCAAGCGCTTGCCGCCATTTTTAATACGGCGCAAAACAAAACGCACACACACACACACATACACACACACCTATACACCTCAGCTTGCAAAAGGTAGGAAAAATTGAGCTGCCCTCTCGTTTTTGATGGCTTTGCCTCATTTTGCTGCTGCTTCAACTTTTGGCACTGGCTCCGCATCTGTGGATTTGCATATAAAAACATTTTCTACATTTGTATGCGCGCGCACACACACACGCACACACACACACATACACATATGTATATCGCATATGGTATCTGCATTTGCTTAGGGGCTGCTCTTGCGGCTGTTGGGCGGCGGGGTTGGTTGGGGTTTTGTGTGCGCTTTACCGTCATATAAATTTTCGATTGATATGCAAACTTAAAAGGAACCGCAAAAATTATGCTCCACTGAGCTGGTTGGAGTTACAAACATGGCTCCAACTACACACACACACGCACACACATGCACTGTGCAGGCCAAAAGAGCATGCGAGGGTGGGTTGAGACTTTCGCTAACATTTTGATAATAAAAAATGACAACAAATTTATAAAATGAAAATCATTAAATATTAGCTTAAGCTTCTTACTAGATAGACAAATATAGGTAAATTAATAATATTTGATAATAAAAAATGTTAAAAATAATTAGAAAAAGTTTTTTAGGATGAAAATCAATAAATTTTGGTTTTGAAGTAAATAATATTTGATAATAAAAATATTAAAAAAAAAATTATAACAATTTTTTTCAGATGAAAATTAATAAACATTGGTTTAAGCTTCTTACTCGATATATAAATGTAGGTGAATTAAATAATATATGATAATTAAAAATGTTAAAAATGATTAGAAAAGGGTTTTTAAAATGAAAATCAATAAAAATAGTTTTAAGCTTCCAAAATTTAGGTGAAGTAAATAATATTTGATAATTAAAAATTTTAAAAATAATTAGAAAAAGTTTATTGAGATGAAAATCAATTGATTTTGGTTTAAGCTCCTTACTCAATAGCTAAATTTAGGTGAATTAAATAACGAAATTAATTTTAAATGTTCTAGGCGACCCTTTTAATATTATTGAGGAGCTAAGTTAGTCGATTTAACCAAAAGAGCCATTAAAAGTATACCAATATCTTACTTTTCGCAAACAGAATACTTACAAATATGAAAGAATATTTTTGTAAGGCATTGAAATACGAAACTATTTGAAGAATTGTGTCAAAAAATTATATATTAACTTCCATCAAGCTTAAACTGGATATTCCGACACTTTTTCTAGCATAATTTTCAAAATTAACATTAATTACTTGCTACTTTTATTATCATAAACAGTTTTCTAGTTCGAACTTATGATATAAAATGAAAATTTATCATAAAAAAAATATAAAATAAAATAAATAAAATATAAAATTGTATTAGAAAATTCGAAATTTATCATATTTAAATATGACCACAAGTGTTCATAATATTTATTCTGTTGAAAGTTTTAATAACTATTTTGATGGTCTTCATTATTCTTATTCTTGAACTTAGCTTTAATAGAAACTACTCTTATACACCTCGCTTATGCAAAAGCTCTAGCAAATAACTGTGTAAGTTCACCTATATGTAGTATATACGTATGTGTGTGTATGTGTGTATGTGTGTGTGGCCACGTTATAAAAATTCAACGAGCTAGTTGCTAAGGCAGCCACGAAAACTGCTCTGAAGCAGCTTAGTTCAACGCTTTACAAATAGCTCTGCTTGGGCTTTTGGGGTGGAGGTGAGAAAGAAAGAGATAGCGAGTGGTGAGGTGAGGTGAATAAGTGAGGGCGATTGCACTAAAGCATCAATGGAAACTAAAGCCCTGCTTAAACATTTAACAAACTGCAGGCCAAAAGCTGCAGAGGCCGCGTTTGACTCGACGTTTGACTATGCTTGTTGTTGCCACAAACGTTGCAATTGTTGTTGTTGTTGGCACAAACGTTGCAATTGTTGTTGTTGTTCTTTTTGCTTGCATATTCAAATAGATTTGACGCATTGGGAGAGAGAGAGAGAAAAAAACGCAATGAAAAATATACATTGAATATTCAATCAAATTGAAATGCAAACAAGTCGATGTTGCAAGTGTGTGTGTGTGTGTGGCAGGTGACAATATGATTGCCACATGCGCTCGCGGTGCCAAAAAAAATGAAATTTGAAATTGGAAAAGTCATGGCTGCTGCGTGACTTTGAATGACAGATGAGTTGCTGCAACAACAACAACAACAGTAGTGGCAGCAGCAGCGGCAATTGCAAGTTGCAACAATAACAATGCAACATTTGTGCTGCAGATGCAATGAAAATGCTTCGTGTTTGCCAAAAAACAACAAAACAGATACGAAGCATAAAACAAAATAGAGCAAACAGCAGCAACAACAACAACGACGACGATAAACAATGACAGCTGCAAAATGGCAGATTGCAAAAACAACGAGAAGAAGGAGCAGGTAGAGGGGAGAGGGGAGCAGGGGCAACATTGTGTGCGGGCTGTGTGGAAACTTAATTCAAAATCAACAACAAACGACAACAACAAATGAAATGGAACACAAAATGTCAAAAAAACTGCAAAACTCAAACACACACACACACTGGCAAAAACATGTGTGTGTGTGTGTGTATGTGTGTGTGTATTGTGGATCTTGCGGTTGTTGTTGCTGCTGATGCTTTTATTTTGATTAGAATATTATGAATGAAGCGAATCGAAATTTGAATGTGTTCAAAGCTTAGTTAAATGATTTAAGGTAAAAGTAAAGATAAGATAAGGGTCAAAAATATGTTTAGATATAGAAAACATAAACATGAAACATATTTTTAAGGTATATTAGGTATATTATAGGTATATTGTAGGTGTTTACTATGCAATACCTTAGAATAATATTTAAATCTAGTCAAAATATGTAAAAGTAATCAAGTTGAATTGAACAATAATCTTGAACTTATTCTGGTAAGGTAAAAGTAAAATAATTTTTAATTCAATAATCTTGAACTTATTCTGGTTAGGTAAAAGTATTTGAAAAACTGTCCTTAAAAATAATTTTTAATTCAATAATCTTGAATTTAGTTTGGTTAGGTAAAAAGTATTTGAAAATCTGTCCTTAAAAATATTTTCCCACTAAAGAAGCTTGAATGTATTCTGGTTAGGTAAAAAGATATTGAAAATCGGTCCTTAAAAATATTTTCCCATTAAAGAATCTTAAATTTAGTTTGGTTAAAGTAGTTAAAGTATTTGAAAATCTGTTCTTAAAAATATTTTTTTCCATTAAAGAATCTTGAATTTATTCTGATTAGCAAAAAGTTATTGAAAATCTGTCTTTCAAATTATTTTCTAATTCAATAATCTTGAATTTAGTTTGGCTAGCAAGAAATATTTGTAAATCTGTCCTTTAAAATATTTTTTAATCAAATATTCTTGAACTTATTCTATTTAGCAAAAAGTTATTGAAAATCTGACCTTAAAAATATTTTCTTATTAAAGAATCTTGAATTTATTCTTCAAAAAGTTATTGAAAAAACTGTCCTTAAAAATATTTTCCTATTACGGAATCTTGAATTTAGTTTGATTAGCAAAAAGTATTAGAAAAACTTTCCTTAAAAATACTTTCCGCTTAAAGAATCTTGAGTTTCTTCTGGATAGCTAAAAGTTATTGAAAAACGTTCCTTAAAAATATTTTTTAATTCAATAATTTTGAATTTATTCTGGTTAGTAAAAAGTATTTGAAAAACTGTCCTTTGAATTTATTCTTAAAAAAGTTATTGAAAAACTGTTTTGAAAAAAAAAAAATTGGCAATTTTCTTTTTTAAATTTTTAGTCTTTTACAAGATAACCAACTTATCATATAATTTAAAAAATATTAGGTATGGAGAGTTTTTTCTTTATAAATGATGATGAAACGTAATCAATTACAAACATAATTTATATCAAAGAAATCCTTCCAGAATTATTATTTTGTATAAAATGCATTTACGATTCTGTTAAAATAAAATCTACTTTATACTTAAGAAAAGTAACATATATATATAAGAATTCTTAGAACAAAAGCCTCACTACAACTCTGATAATCTAAACTGTTTATATATTATTAACTTAAAATTGTTTTAGCCTTAAGAAATAAGCAAAGAAAAAATAGGTAGATAAAAACGTTTAAGGTCAAAATGTAAACTGTTTTTGCTTGTTACAAGCTTAAAGACTTAGCTAATATTATCGCCATGTAAGTTGATACAGGTAGTAATATCCACCCGTGTGTATGTGAGTATATGTGTGTGTGTGGCAGACGGAAACGGAAGTGGCAGCGCCATAGAAACTTACGCTCGCGACAAATGGCGGTAATCTTCGCAAAACGAAACGAAAGCCATGAATGAATGCATGACTAGACTTCAAACGAACGGGCGGAGGGACGAATGAAGGGACGAACCGACGAACGAAAGGACGAACGGAATGAATAACTGACAGACATATTGAATGACTAAATGACTAACTGAATGACTGACGATTGTCGGCTTTACTTTGTGTGTTTCTGCTTTTGGTTCTTGCATTCCCAAAGCGACTAACTGACGAACTCACTTACTGACGGAATGAGTGACGAACTCACTTACTGACGGAACGACTGACGAACTGACGAACTAACTGACTGACGAAATCACTTACTGACGAACTGACGAACTCATTTACTGACGGAATGAATGACTTACTGACGAATTAACTTACGAACTAACTGACGAACTATCTGACGAACTCACCTACTGACGAACTCACTTACTGACGGAATGACTGTCGAACTAGAGAACTAACTGGCTGACGAACTGATGAAGTAACTGAAGAACTAACTGACTAACTCAGATACTGACAGAATGACTGACGAACGCACTAACGAACTCACTAACTAACTGACGAACTAACTAATAACTGACGAACTAACTGACGAACTAACTGACGAACTAACTGACGAACTGACTGACTAACTCACTTACTGACAGAATAACTGACGAACGAACTGACGAACTCACTTACTGATGAACTGACGAACTAACTGACGAAGTAACTAACGAATGACTAACTGACTGACTGACTGACTGAATGAATGACTGTTTCGACTGGTGTTTCCGCTTTTTACGTTCATTGCCTCTGCCGCAATTTTAATTTTCCTAATGGATATCGATCCCAGTCGCTGCTCGGCCGCCCAACAACAACAACAACAACATCGTCGTCGTCGTCGCAGTCGCTGGCAAAAAGGATAATAGACTTCTTTATTGTGCATGCGACTCTATAAAAGTCAACTCTGGACTTTGTTGTGTGTGGCGCGGCAGGGACAGCGGCAAGGACTACGTGCGTCGCACTGACACACAAAACCGTAGCATAGACAAACACACACACAAACACACACACACACACACACAACACATACACACACACACACACTAGAAACACACACACAGCACACCTCAACAACCTCACACAATAAATAAACTGCTACGTCATGCAGCGCAAAACAGTTGGCAATGCTTCGCTCTCTCCCTTTCTCCCTCCCTCTCTCCTCCTTCCACCCACCCACTCTCTCTCTCTCTCTCTTTCTCTTTCTGTCTGTCCGTCCTTACTGGAATTGCCAGGTTAGCTTTAAAGCCCAAAATTAGATTTCGTTGCAAGGCCTAAAAAATGTTTACACAGAGAAAAAAATTAGCTAAAATTAAAATAAAAATAAATAAATAAAATTAAATAAAAAATAATAAAAATAAAATAAAAATTATTATTTTTTTAAAAAATAATAAAAATAAAAAAAAATTTTTTATTGATTAAAAAAATAATAAAAAATAAATAAAAATTATTATTTATTTAAAAAATAATAAAATAAAAAATATTATTTATTTTAAAAATAATAAAAATAAAATAAAAATTAATTTTGATGTAAAAAATAATATAAAATAAAATAAAAATTATTATTTATTTAAAAAATAATAAAAATAAAATAAAAATTATTATTTATTTAAGCACGAAATAAAATATTTAAAACTTAAATAAATATGTACAGCATAGTTTTTAGTATCATAACCCTGTTTTTTAAGGTGTATAAATAATAATTGTTAATGAATATCTTATTTATCAAGCCAAGAATAAAGCACGAGCTTAACTAAACGTTCTCAAAAGTTTAAAAAGTAAGAAAAATATAATTTCTCACATTTTTTCAGGAATGCGTTCTAAGAAATGAGACTGAAAACGATAAGAAAAAAGTTAACAAACAACATTTGAATTCATTTGAGAATAAGCTAAATGTGTATGTATATATATATGTATATTATATATACTTTTACTTCAAATCGTTTACTTATCGAATAAGTTTTGTAGTTTTCTTCAAATCGTTTACCAATTGAATAAGTTTTGTTGTTTACTAAATTGTTAGTTTTATACATTCCTTCTTTGCATTAATTTTCTTAACTTTTT
Source organism: Scaptomyza reducta (assembly GCA_035044485.1). Classification (NCBI taxonomy): domain Eukaryota; kingdom Metazoa; phylum Arthropoda; class Insecta; order Diptera; family Drosophilidae; genus Scaptomyza; species Scaptomyza reducta. The sequence goes on from JAWNNV010000419.1 coordinate 20,489, forward strand.
CCCCAGTGTAAAACTGACCATATGAGTTGAATCTAAACACACCTTGCAACCCTATCCACCACAAAAAAGAAATCCACCCCTCAATTCGTAAACATTTTGCCTTTTTAGCCGCAAGTTTTTGGGGTTTGCTTTCTGGCAAGTGCGAAAATTAAATGAACCGCAAGTCGGGAGCAACAACAACAAGAACGAGAACAACAACAACAACAGCAGCAGCAGCAGCAGCTTCCTACCGACGATGATGAGCACGAGTCGGCTCAACGTCTTTCACTACAACTATCTCCATCCCGCTCTCGCCTACTACTGCTCGCCTTCGTAATGTTTGTGTAGGTGTTTTTGCTTGTTGTTGCTATTTGCATAAGTTTTTGCTATTTGCTTTTTCGTCGTGCCAAACGACGTAGGGTGTGGGTGGGGAGGGGAGATTGATATGAACGTGAACGCAAATGAACGGGAATTTGCATTGAGTTCGCATTTTGTGGGAGTTAAACAACAACAAATATTCAAAACGGGTTTCAGGTTCTTCATTCTCTTCTATTTTCGTAAGTAGTCGCAATTTATGTTAAATATACGCAAACATCTTCCCTTTTAACCCCAGCTAACCCCTGCGGAACCAGCAGCATTTGTAGTTGGAAACACATTTTAGTTATGCAAATCAAATAACACAAACCCAAAATATGTTGTAGGTGTAAATTATTGAATTTAATCAGCTACCAAAATGTATTTAGAAACTTTTTATCAACAATTTGTTAAATTTTTGCTTAGAAATTGGTTAATAAATATTTTATTTGTATTATATTTAAATTTTTTGGTATGCTATAAAATGTTTTTGAATTTTTTAACAATATTTTTCTTGATGTTTTATTTTTTAACGATTTTTTCTTTAGGTTTTATTTTTTTAACGATTTTTTTCTTGATGATAGAATTGATAGAAATTGGTTAGTTAGTATTTTATTCAGACTTTTTGTATGCTATAAAATGTTTTTGAATTTTTTAAAGATTATTTCCTTAATGTTTTATTTTTTTAACGATTTTTTTCTTGATGATAGAATTGATAGAAATTGGTTAGTTCGTATTTTATTTATATTATATTCAGATTTTTCAAATGCTATAAAATGTTTTTGAATTTTTTAAAGATTATTTCCTTAATGTTTTATTTTTTTAACGATTTTTTTCTTGATGTTTTATTTTTTAACGATTTTTTCTTAATGTTTTGTTTAAAGATAAGCTAAGTAATATTAATATTTAAAGCCTTTTAGAGATGAATTTAAATTTATAAACTATTTTTTTTCTTGCTTTTAATGAATATTTATAAGCAATCGGCTTTAATAAAGTCTCTAACAAGTCAACATCCATCAGAAAATAAATTAGTATAAACATACATTCACTTCCATTGTAACTGACATCGAACAGGGTTGCCAAATTGGCTACTGATTACTAAACTACAGGCTACAGAGTTCTTGCTAACCTTAAGCTGTCCATACGACAAAAGGATGGAGCAGAGGGAGGTGGCGAGGGGAAAACTAACGGGGAGCCAAAAACAACATTGGGAGCAATCAAAGTGCAAAAGACAGGCCAAAGATTTACAATCTGCACAACAACATTTCTAATTAACTAGCTGAGCTAGTGGGAGTGGGCGTGGGAGGGAGAGAGATAGACGAGACAGCAGCTGTCAGTCTAGCATATAACGGTACTAAATACAAAGTGACTTGCATGCTGTTGCTTGAGACAAAGGAATAAACAGTTAGATTGTTGTTATTGCTATTTCTGTTTTAAACATTTTCAACTGCAATTCAACATTGATGAAATTTTAAACGTTAAAGTTATTGAGAATGTAAATCGATGAGTCTCTCTCCATCTCTCTCTCGCTCTCTTTAATACGAATCGAACAGCAGCAACAACAATGACAATAGCTGCATAACTATACATGAATGTACCAACAAGTTGAAAACATTTCATTTTCACTAGGAGTGGGGGAGGGGAAGGGGGGCAGACGACTAGCATTGCTTGAGTGACATGTCCTAAATTTGTAAGCGCGCAGCTCGCCACTGTAACGGTTGTTGTTGCTCGTTTTGGTTGTTTTGCGTCGCTCGCCAGACTTTTACCGGCATTTCAATTAACCCAATTAATGGACGGGACCTAATTAAATTTTGAAATCATGCTGCCAGCCTTGCAGCAGCAGCAGCAGCAGCAACAACAACAACTACAGCAACAACAACGAACAGACAGACAAATCAGTCAGCTGTTTTTGCTTGCCCAGCTGTGTGGGTGTGTAGCTCTGTGTGTGTGTGTTTGCGTGCGTGTGCATGAAGGAGATGGCACGATAGCTTTTACAGTTGTACAAGCAATACGTAACGGCGTTTGTAACTGTATGTATGTGTGTGTGTCTGTTTATACAGTGGGCTTTAGGCAATTAGGATTTAGAATCATTGAACAAAATATTATGGAATTTTTTTTTAGATTTTAAAAAATTTGTGAAAATTGTGAAAAAATACAGAAAATTCATTATCCATTTTTTACCTCTTTTTAAGTAAGAAACATTTAGCAAATCTGTTAAAATCAGCTAAAATACTTAATAAAAAAACTCATAATTAAATTTTTTATGAAATTAGGATTTAGAACTATTGAAAAAAAACGATATGGATTTTTTTTTTTTTTTTTAAAATTGAAAAAAGTTGTGAAAATTGTGGAAAAATTGAGAAAATTCATAATTCAATTTTATAAACTATTTTTAAGTAAGGAATATTTATTAAATCATTCAAAATCAGCTAGAATACTTAATAAAAACCCCATAATTAAATTATTTACTCTTTGTATATAAGGAATATTTATTAAATCATTCCAAATCAGCTAAAATACTTACTAAAAAAAAACTCATAATTCCATTTTTTAGGATTTAGGATTTAGAACCATTGAAAAAAATGATATGGAATTTTGTTTTTTTATTTTAAAAATTGAAAAAATTTGTGAAAATTGTGGAAAAAAAAATACAGAAAATTTATAATACATTTTTGAACTCTTTTTATATATATTTATTAAATTTATTAAATCTTTTAAAAACAGCTAAAATACTTTAAAAAATATATACTCAGAGTATAAAAAATCCAAATTTGACAAATTTTATAGATTTTCAAAACTTTTTTCAAGTTAGAGTCATATATACTATATATTATGCATAAATTTCTTACAAATAAAATGAAGTAAATGTGTTTTAGTATATTTTTTCACTAATTTAACATTTCCTCATTGAAAAATAATATTTACATAAGCTAAAATTAATTTTTGGCAACCAATATATTCTAATTAGCCAACGGCAACCACTGTACTAAGCGTTGGCGTCTGGCTAACTGCGACGGCAATGACTTAACGTAGTGGCATAAGCGTAGCGCTGATGACCTTGATTACAATCAAGCTCCCAAACACCCCCCCTTTACCGACAAGCCACTCCACCTCGCCTAACAGCAGCAGAAGCAAAACGGAAGCAGCGTCAAATAAAAATGGTAAAAATAATGGCTAACTGGGTAACACACACACACACACACACACATACACTGCGGGGAATCATCGGCAGACAGCCAAACTGGCAACTCAGGCAACAACTACAACAACAACAACAAATCATCAGGCTAACAGAGTAGAAGAACTGGGTGCCAAGTCAACGAACTGCTAACCGCAACAAAACACACACTAAGAGGGGGGTTGTTGGTTGGGGGAGGAGGTGTTGCTTGTTGCAGGCGTGGCACATGTCATTAAAATTGCAACAGAGCCTTGAACAGTAAACGATAAAATCGACTCGAGACGAGACGAGACGAGAGAGTGTAAAACACACCCGCACACACGCACACACACACACACACACGCAGAGCAAATCAAAAGATCAATAATTATTATGATGTAGCGACGAGGCCAACAAAAAGACGTTGCCCCCACAACAGCCGCAACAACCAGAAGAAGAAGAAGGAGCAACTAGAAACAGCCGCAGCCAAGAGTCAAGACAAGGTGCGGCTGTGGCTGCCAAAAACTTCGACAAGCGCATTACACAGCCAACAATTGCAGCCAACAAGCAATGGCTTAGAGAGCAAGGCGGGCAAAGGGGTAAAGGGGGTAGAGGGGGTGGGAGAGATGGGTGTTCTTGGGTGCAGACTAGCGGCATTTGCTTACAAGTGCAACCATTTTGTAGTACAAACTTCGAAAACCAAAAGCGAAAATTGGCAAAACAAAGGCAGCAAAAAAAAAGAAAAATACACACACACACACACACACACATACACACTGACAAGAAGAAGTTAAGGGGGCGGAGTGGGTTGGTTTGAGTGCCTCCATTGGATTGCAAATGTAGCGACGGCAACAAAACTCTCACAGCTGTGGGGGGCGACTCATGCGCAGTGGCGCCAACCGATTGGCCCGCTTGGACGCCATTTAGAAAACGGCGCCGAGCGAGATGGCCAACGTACATACATATAGCTCGAATAAGTATGTGTGTGCGTGTGTGTGTGAGTGCGTGCGCGAGCAGCGCCGCCAAACACCTGTTTCTGTTTTTTCGAAGAACCAAACCGGTTGCACACCAACACGAACAGCTAGCTGCACTGCTCTAACACAGCGAGCGGCTGGGCTGCGTGCAAGCAGTGCCGCTGTGCGGCCAACCAACGAGGGGTTAGCTACGCTGGCGTTGACGTCGGCAGCGCCGTCGATGCGCGCACGAACGAAACGAACGCGCACGAAGCGAGCCGTTCGTATCTGCATAATACACAGCCGGTTTAGTCGTTCAGCAGTCGCAGCGCCGTCAGCATCGTGTGCAAGCGTGCGTTTCTAATTCCCGTTTCTAGCGTATATTATAATTGTTGTTGTTGCTCTGTGTGTTGCGGTGTGTGCGCGTTACGTTAAAGCAACAACAACAACAGCAACACACACCCTACAACAACAACAACAACAGCATTTGTCGTTGTCGTCATCATCATTCGTTCGTTGTTCGCCTTTTTGCCGTCGTCGCGGTTGAAATATTTTTGCCGCCGTCGCCGATTTTTGTTGGATACGTTACGAAAACTCGACGAGATCTTCTATATATATATATATATTTTCGACCTATTACATTAACCTGTTCGCGTGTGACCAACAACAACAACAACAACAAAAGAGTGCCGTGCAAGATACAAGATACACCAATAATAAGCAAAAGCAAGAAAAAGTATCTTAAAAATGAACTAAACTGTACAAAAAGTGCCTTAAACCCGCTAAAACCCGCCATCAACAACAACAACAACACTTGATGCTCAATGTTGCAACATTTGGTTGAACTTTTGAGTTTTAGTTTTTGATCGTTTTTTCGGTTAATCAAATCGAATCGAAGATAATTCACACACGTGTGTTTTGGTATTTGATTGGGTCAAGTAGCCGGGTCTATAAGCCAAATATATGGTAATGGCAGAGATTGGTGGCCATTTGGCTCACCAGCTACCATTGCACAATCACAATCACAATCAAACTGGATTACAGCCATCGCTGGTGATGAATCATCACCTGGATTTGGATTGCCACGGCCACGATGTGATAAGTAAGTTCAAAATCTTTCAATTTTCGAACTCAAATATAAGCTTTCTTACGTTTTGGAAGTCGTATTCCCGTCGGGATTTGTATGCGTGTTTTGAAAACAGTTTTTGTTCGATTTGTTCTCATCTTTGAAATGAAGAAAGAAATTTTCAAGAACCTTTTCCCTTTTGACATATAATCTTCATGGGTTTCAACTTTCGATTCGTTTAAATAAGTCTCTCCTGAGTTTCTTTTAAGTTTTATTGGTAAAAAGTTTCTGAAAATGTAAGATATTTGAAATATTCTCAAGGTTTATATGGAATAACCAATATTAACTAACCCAAAACTGTTTCGATCCGATTAAATAAGTTTCTCCTGAGTTTCCTTTAAGTTTTTTCTGTACAAAAATTTCTGAAAATGAAAGATATTTTGAAATATTCTCAAGGTTTATATGGAACTTGGTTCCCAACCCATATTAACTAACACAGAATTTTTTCGATCTGTTTGAATATGTATTTCCTGAGTTTCTTTTAAGTTTTTTCTGTAAAAAATGTCTGAAAATTAAAGAAATTCTCAATATTCTCAAGGTTTATATGAAACTTTCAAGGAAATTGGTTCAAAAACCAATATTAACTAACCCAAAACTGTTTCGATCCACTTGAATAAGTCTCTCCTGAGTTTCTTATAACTTTTTCTGTAAAAAGTTTAGGAAAATGAAAGATATTTGAAATATTTTCAAGGTTTATATGGAACTTGGTTAAAAAACCAATATTAACTAACCCAAAACTGTTTCGATCTGTTTGAATATGTATTTCCTGAGTTTCTTTTAAGTTTTTTCTGTAAAAAGTTTAGGAAAATGAAAGATTTTCTGAAATTTTCTCAAGGTTTATATGGAACTTGGTTCCCAAACCTATATTAACTAACCCAAAACTGGTTAAACAATCTGAAGCCACAAATTAACAACAATCACAGTTAACTGGGCTACAATTACTCGCCTAACTATCGAAAACTCATAGAACCAGAACTCCAAACATTATCATATCATCTCATTATGGTATCATATGAGTCTAATAAAGCTATTCAAAATAAGTTAATGACTTTATTTATGGACATTGTCGCACTCAGCTACAAATTAGACTAAATTTGCAAATTAAATTGCCATTAACCTTTCACAAAAAAAAACAACAAAAAAAAAAAAAAAAAGGAAAAATTAACAAATTGTCACAATTTAATGTTGAAGCTTAAAAAATCCCAAAAAATATGTTTTAATGGTTTTAATAAAGTTATACGAACACTTTTTGCTATGAGATATTTGAAAGATATATATCTTGAAAATATTTTTATTTGAAAATCGTTTTTGATATAGTATGTGGAAAATATTTTACAAAATATGAAAATACTTTACAAATATTTACATGCTAGATTATGAGAAGATATATATATGATGAGATATATATATAGATATAGAAAGATATATATGCTGAAAATATTTTAAAGAATATGAAAATAGTTTAGAAATTACAAATTACATGCTAGATTATAAAATATTAGATAGATATATGTTTTGAAAATATTTTTAAAAATATGAAAATAGTTTTTAAATAGTTACATGCTAGATTATTAGCTATTAGAATGATATAGTATGTGGAAAATATTCTAAGAAATATGAAAATAGATATTAGAATGATATATGATGAAAATATTTTAAGAAATATGATAATGAATGAAGTTTATTACATTACAACCAAGTTCAAGTTTAGGTTTTAGGTTTAGCCGAAAGTAAGGTCAAAGTTGGGATAACACATTGCAAATGGAAGTTAATGCCAGTTAAAGCAGGTCAAGTTCAGTTTTGTAACTTTGAAGCTATTGAAGTTGAGTTTCATTTGATTAAAGAGAGACAAAAAAGAGATTTGCTTAAACAAAATTCGCTTTCAGCTAACAAAATGTTCTAGAAATATATATTCTGTCAACCTTTCCTCCGAGTATTTAAGCACCTTTCACTTGAAGTTGAAGTGAAATCAAGTTTTTTGAGATAAAAATGAGAGATAGGAAAGGTTAAGAAAACATATTACTATCAAATCTTAATAAAATGTGTTGCTTTGTTCTATAATATTCTAAAAATATGTTTTCCTAACCTTTTCCTATCAACATTTAAGCATCTTTCACTTTTAGTAGAACTGCAATCAAGCTCTTAGTTCTTTGAGATACATAAAAGATATTTCTTAGTTATGAAATCTTAAACAAAGTTCACTTTGAGTTAATAAAATCTGTTGCTTATTTCTATAATACTCTAGAAATATGTTTTGTTAACCTTTTCCTTAAAGAGATTTCTTAGTTATGAAAAAAGTTCAAAGTTCTTGAATATTATAGATATATACAAATATGTTTCGTTAACCTTTTCCTATCAACATTTAAGCATCTTTCACTTTAAGTTGAACTTCAAGCAAGTTCTTTGTAACTGAGAGCAAGAGAGAAAGAGATTTCTTAGTCATGAAATCTTAAACAAAGTTCACTTTCACCTAATAATAATAATAATATTCCAGATATTATTCTCGAAATATGTTTTCTTAACCTTTCCTATCAGCATTTAAGCATCTTTTACTTAAAAATCAATCTTATTTCTTTGAGATACAAAAAAGAGATTTCTTAGTTATGAAATCGTATACAAAAGTTCACTTTCAGTTAATAAAATCTGTTGCTTATTTCTATAATACTCTAGAAATATGTTTTGTTAACCTTTTCCTTAAAGAGATTTCTTAGTTATGAAAAAAGTTATAAAAAAAGTTCAAAGTTCTTGAATATTATAGAGATTATATACAAATATGTTTCGTTAACCTTTTCCTATCCACATTTAACCATCTTTCACTTTAAGTTGAACTTCAATCAAGTTCTTTGTAACTCAGAGCAAGAGAGAAAGAGATTGCTTAGTCATGAAATCTTAAACAAAGTTCACTTTCACCTAATAATAATAATAATATTCTAGATATTATTCTCGAAATATGTTTTCTTAACCTTTCCTATCAGCATTTAAGCATCTTTTACTTAAAAATCAATCTTATTTCTTTGAGATACAAAAAAGAGATTTCTTAGTTATGAAATCTTATACAAAAGTTCACTTTCAGCTAATAAAATCTGTTGCTTATTACTATGACATTCCATATATTATTGTAGATATATGTTTTCTTAACCTTTCCTATCAGCATTTAAGCATCTCATACTTAAAGTTCAACTGCAATCAAGTTCTGTGTAATTGTTTTCTTGCAGCAATAAACAAAATTTAAAGCCTTAACCTTTTTTTGTTTTGTTGTTGTTTTTGTGCGGTTGCATTAAGTTGTTAACTTATTGCCGTATTTTATTTTAATTACGATATAATTTCGCAGGCGGTCGCCAATTAACGGTTGAATGACACTTTAATGCGGCGACGCAGCCAAATTAAAGTCCAATTGCAACAAATTTATCGCATGCGAGAAAAAAAAACAAAAATTTTGACTATGAAAAGAGAACTAAAAATTTTCGCACATGCATTTCTAAATAATTTGGATGAATTTTTAAAACGTCAACACGGTCAGAAAGTGTCATTAAAAAGTGTTCGTATGTGTGTGTGACAAAGTATATATTTTATTTAAATTATATTTGACGCTAAATTGTGACAAATGTTAGCTGCCAATTTTGTAACCAGACAAAAGACCGCAAAAACACGCTGAACCAAATAAACCAAAAAACCAACAAAAAAAACCAACCAAAAAAATCCAATAAAAATGAGAGAAAGAGTGCAAAAGCATAATCATAAACACGTTCGTTTCGCGTTCGAGCGCATTGAATAATAAATGAGCCAAAAAAAAAAACTAGAAACTCGAAAACTAGCAAATGCAAACTGCAGATACATTTACAGATACAGATACATTTGTATCTAATACTAGCTGCTGGCTGCATTGTTGTGCTGTTTTAGATTTTTTGTTGCTTATTTAATACTTAATTAGTTTGCGCTGCGCACACTTTAAATATTTGAAAGCAACTCAAAATTTTCATTACAAAAAAGTTGTTTTTTTCGGTTTTTTACTTGCAAAAAAAAAAAACAAGTAAGAAGGCTCTAGTCGAGTAAACCAGACTAGACGATGCCCTGAACGTTATACTTAACGTATTAGCAGTTCTTGCAAGTATGTGTGTGTTTATGCGTATTGTACATGCTTGACTTAGCTTCAAAGTTCTATATCTCCGATGTTTCTCAACCGATTTCAATAAAAATTTCACAGCTTGTCATTATTTCGATTAATGTTTTAAACTGCATCAAAACGTTTTCCAAATTCAAGATTTTGTTGTTATCGATAACATGTGTATATCGGAAACGGGAAGAGTTATCGAAAATTTAAAACAAACTTGTGCCGCTTAGGGATTAGACGAGTTTATGTTCCCAATCTGAAGTCTCTAGCTCTTATAGTCTCTGAGATATACGTTATATCGACTCGTCTGTTCATGCTGATCAAGAATATATATACTTTATGGGTTCGGAGATGCTTGCTTCTGCCATCATACCCTTTTTAACCATTTTCAATATGTTCAGGGTTTAAAAACGAAAAACTTGCCAACTTATTTTCTAGCTCTGCTTTTTGAGTTTTGAGAGTTGGTTTTTTTTTTTGTTTTTGTGATATTTGAAATGAAAACAATTTCAGTTGCTGTTTTTGTTGATTTTAGTTGTCACATTTTGTCACTTTTGCTGTTTGGAGTCGAGTTTTTTGTTGTTGGTTTTGTTGATTTTGTGCGCCTGTAAACATTTTAATGAGTTTTTCATGTTAGGCCCATTGAGAGAGGCCCGCCACCCCCCGCACCCCGCTACCACCCATCATGTATGTCCAGTGCTAACTTCTCAAGTAGTCGTTAAATTAATTAAATATAGTAGAAGAAGAAGAAGCAAACATATATATATAAGTTGAAGTTTTGTTTACAAAGAAAAAATAAATAAAAGCAAAAATATTTTGTTTAACGTTTTTTTTGTAGCATACTTCGCAGCGTTTAGCAATTGATTAAACACTTTCCGATTTCTAGTTTCAAATAAATTATGGATTTAACTCATTAAAAATGTATTTTTTGCGGTTCACAAAAATCAAAATGAATTTTTATTGCATAGTTTTAAACAATATCAAACTGAAAACGTATAAAATTTAATTAATATTAATTCAGTTTTAATGATACGCAAAATTAATCGCTTGTGATTTTTAAACCAACCAACAACAACAATGATAACAAGTTTTTGAAAGTTAATTGTGAAAAATTGACTGAGCAAATGTGCGGCCTGATTTTTCAAAACAAATTCAAGAAGTGGATATAATTTTTCAAACAAATTTGTTAAGTGTCAACGAAGAAAAATGCAAATAACCAAAACTAAAAAAACGTTTTTAAGCCATAAAAGGCAAAAGTGACTTTAAGTGAATGGCACAGAGCTTAAGCGTAACAGCTAAATGGATCCAACTACCTATAAAGCCTGACAAACTATAGTTTGATGGTCTTAAAGATGCTTGTGAAAGGTGAATTTGGTTTATTTGGATCAAAAAAGTTGAGAAATTGCGACTATAACACTATACTTAGTGCGTACAGTCAGTGCCTGCATGTATGTGTGTATTTTGCATACTTGAGCTAACTTCAATGTTCCATAACTCCGGTGTTTCTCAACCGATTTCAGTCAAAATTTCACAGTTTGTCATTATTTCGACTAATGTTTCAAACTGCGTCTTTAAGTTTTTCAAATTCAAGATTTTATTGTTATCGATTACATGTGTATATCGGAAACGGGCAAAGTTATCGAAAATTTGAAACAAACTTGCGCTGCCTAAGGATTAGGCGAGCTTATATACCAAATCTGAAGTCAAAAGCTCTTATAGTCTCTGAGATCGGCAGACGAACATGGTTATATCGACTAGTTTGTTCATGCTGATCAAGAATATATATACTTTATGGGGTCGAAGATGCTTCCTTCTGCCTGTTACATACTTTTACACAAAACCCTTATAAAAATTATTAATAAAAAAGTATCTAAATGTATTTGTTAGTATATTTTCACACAACGAAAGAAACTTGTTTTCGAAACTAAAATCAATATATAGTTTTATATATTTATTTAAAGTTAGGCAATTAAATTCGCTTCTTTTCTTTGCGGCTTATCAGCAAAATTTGCAAAATGTTTGCTGCTGTTTATTGACTTTTTTTTGTTTTTGTTATTAGCATTTGATTTTGGTTATTTGAAACGGAAATTCCAGGCATAATTTTCTAATTTCGCGCCAAGAGCTGTTAATTAAAGAAAAAAAAAACCAACATAAATCGAGCAACAACAACAAAAAACACAAACAAAACAAAGAACAAAAATCTCTGAGGCAAATTTACCTGAAACCAAAACGAATAAAAAAACTTCAAATGTCTCCCAAAATTGTTGCCCTATCTATCTATCTGTTTGTGTGTCTCACACACGCACACCAATGCATTTGTGAATGTGACAAACAGGCGCAGGCGCACAGCTGTGCGGAATTCTGAATTTTTGGGACATTTTTGTGTATCCGCATCCTATCACATATATACATATATATATACGGCAGCCCGCACAGGTTTTAGCTGGCAAATATATATATTGATCTAGTGCGGAGTCCAAGTGCCAAATCAGATAAGCTTCGGAGCTCAGGGTTTCTCTTGCTTCGTTTCGGAATTTATGATTTGCGCCTAAATAACTTTATCACCCCAAAAACGTAGACAGACGAGACAAGCAGCAAGAAAGAGAGATATGTGGAGAGAGGGAGAGTGGGGGAGTGGGAGAGGGCGGGTGAGAGACAGCAATACAACGCTGACCGGAAACCCAAAATCAGCAAAAACCATAAAACATAGACAAACATTTTTGGTTTTTTGTTTTGCATTTTTTCACTTCTGTTAACCAATTGACACATAAATTTTAGCTTGTGGGTGTGCCTTGGTCGACTCGAATTTTCGAAGTTGTGTTATCAATAAGGGTTAGCATATATGAACTATATAAAAAGGAGTGTTCCAAACCCTTGTGTGGATTTTGAAAGTTACAAAAATACTGAAGTAAAGTATTTTATTGCATAATTTAAATCCAAAAATGGTTTCAAAGCTACAAAAGTAATATTTGTAAATAAAGTTCCATTAAAGAAAGCGTTAAGTCACATATTCTATATAGGATTTTGTATCACAGTGAATTTTAAAAAGTTAATTCTTATAATACTTTCAGTACTTTCTGAGAAAATGTTTATAAAAGCTTAGAAAAATATTTTTAAAAAATTAGCATATTTTTATTTAACATTTTATTTACAGTTTATTTAAAAATAAAAGAATTTTTATGTATAACAAATTTGAATATTTTTATTTAACATTTTACTTAAAAATAAAGGAATTTTTAGGTATAAAAAATTTAAATATTTTTATTTAACATTTTATTTACATTTTATTTAAAATTAAAAGAATTTTTAGGTATAAAAAATTTGAATATTTTTATTTAACATTTTATTTAAAAATAAAATAATTTTTAGGTATTTTTCTATTATTTGTTCCTTAAATATATCCCAAAATAGGTCCAGATCATTTCTCACCCATTTATAACTCTTGCTTTCTCCCTCACTCCCGCTGTGAGTTTATTGGACATAAAATGCTAACTTGCAAAAGCTCATAGCTACACAGCTTCATCCCCTTTGGTTCCTAAACTATATCCCTCTAAGTATCTCCAGATCTTTTCTCACCACTCTTGCTTTCTCCCTCACACCCGCTGTTACTTCCACATCAAAATGCTAACTTGCAAAAGCTCTCTGCTACAGATTAAAGCCTCAGCGCATTCAAACAATTGCCGATTCGTGTATATGTATTTGGTTGTTGCAGTCGTTTAAAGACCTCAAATGTTTATTGGCCTAATTACTCTGTGTGTGCCACTGCTGCTGTTGTTGTTGTTGTTGCTGTTGCTGCTGACCTGGCCGACACTGGCTGGGCATATTAACAGCAACAACCAGGCGACGACTATTAAAGTGCAATTAAAAAATTGTGAAGCTCTTTAAGTTCAGTCAAGGTGTCAGCGCTTGTCAAAGCGACGCCAGCTTCAGCTGCTACTGTTATTTTTCATACAAACGTATATTAAATTTCAAAAAAATAAACCCAGTGAGTCGAGGGGAGGGGGAGAGGCAAGACAGTTGTGCATTTTGAGCGAGTTGCACATAAATCAACTGATAAATAATGCCAAAAAAAAAATAAAGAAAATAAAGAATGGTTTTTGACTGCGGCCAGTTTTGGTGTGTGTTTTTGAATTCGAGTTTCAGGGCTGGCCAAAGCCACGCCCGTTTATCGCGTGCGCAAGAACCAAAAAAAATATCCAAGAACAGCTATCCTTGACATGACGAAGATTAGATACTCTACCCGGGAGTGGCCTTCAAAAGAAGATTTTCTGATTTTTCAAAACTTAAAAGATGATGTTTTAAAAGTATCTATATCGATTGGAATCGATTGCATTTTAGATAATAGATGAACGTTTATTGTCGATATCGATTAGTATCGATTACTTATGCATTTTATATAATTAACCTTGATGTTCGATATCGATTAAAATCGATTAATTATGCATTTTGGATAATGAATCTTGATGTTCGATATCGATTAGTAAAAATTACTTATGCATTTAAGATAATGAACTTTGAAGTTCGATAACGATTAAAATCGATTACTTATGTATATAATTAAATCCTTCTTATTGAACCAAATGTCGATTAAAATCGATTAAAATTGGTTTCTTGTGCATTTTTATATACTGAACGTTAAAGTTCTTTACTATAACTGAACAAATAAATATTTATTAATATGAATTTCCTCATTTAGGCTAAAGATCTTCCAATATTCATTAGCTCAAATGCATAAGTAATCAATTTTAATCGATTCTAATCGTTGTTAATCGATATTCGGTTCAATACGAGGCAATTAAGTATGCTGATTTGGGGTAATCTGATTAATCTCAAGTTTTTAGGAACTTAAATGTATATTTCTTATTTCTTATATATAAATTTTTACTTTAAAAATATTAAAAAAATTAAATGTAAATTTCTTATTTCGTATATATGAAACTTTTTTCTTCAAAAATCTTTAAAAAGTTGAATGTATATTTCTTCTTTCCTATATATCAATCTTTACATCAAAAATCTTCAAAAAAGTTGAATGTAAATTTCTTCTTTCTTATATATAAATATTTTTTCTTCAAAAATCTTCAAAAAGTTGAATATCAGTTTCTTACATACTTATATCAATATTTCTTATTTTCTATATATTAATACTTCAAAAATCTTCAAAAAGTTGAAATTTGTTAAAAATTTTCTTACAATTTGAGTTTTTAAGGTTTTTTTTTTCTCCTTCCTTTTCTCCAATATTAGTTAAATGTGATTTTGAGATAAGCATTCGATTATTAATCCTTTTACATAACATAATATTTTAAGGTTTATTAAGATAGTTTTTAACCCAAAAGATAATTTTACACATCCTGAATATAAATATAAAAAATACTAAAATTCATAACGAACTTATAGTATCCCCAAATGTAAGGGTTATCCTGTGTATAATAAAGACAACAACCATTTCACAGTTAAAACGCATACAAACACGCTCGTGCCTTGCACACCCCCACCCCCCCTCACTCACTCTACCACCTCCCCATCCCTTCTCTCTCTCTCCAGGCGCTCATTAAATGGCGCCTTTTGGCGTCGCATTTCCCGCTGGGATTTTTGGCTTGGAGCTCCAGTTAGGAACACCCGCTGCGCCATATGACACCTCCACACACATGTGTTTGCGTTGTGTGTGTGTGCTTAGGTGCATTTGCTGGCGAGCTGAGCGCGTGTTGCATGCAACAGAGCTCGACGCGTCTCGCCGCTTGACGCTTTAATGGCGTCGCTTTTAAAGCTCTTTTGGGTTGCTTTCTCTCTCGCTCATTCGCTTTATTGCTGTCTCTTTTGCACCAGACTGCGTTTTTACGAGTGTCATTTTTATGGCTGCCCCCCTTTTTAATGACTAATTAAGTAGCAGATGGGAGTGGAAGAGAGGGTGCGGGGGGACTGACAATAAAACGAGACAACAACTGTTTTTTTTTTTTGGTTCTTAACAGGATGCAACGATGACTTCGCTTAGATAGATTCGTAGCTAAGCTTGGCCTGAGATTTGGTTACCAGATACATCAAAAAGGGAGACGCCGCCCGAAACAACAATTGTGGCTCCAGACGACACTTGAGGCAGCAGCAGTAGGCGCCGGGACGCAACTCTTATATAATGTTGCAAGTACTTGGTATCGCATTACAAGAACTACTTTAACGGATCACTTATTTATCAAGTGCTTGAGCGAGAGAGGGGGAGAGGGTGTGTGAGTGTGAGGGGTAGAATGTCTCGCTTGTTGTTGTTGCATGTTGTTGTTGCAAGTTGAGTGAGCTCTTAATCTCAAGTATCGTCTCGAAAAAGTCAGACGCGAGAGTCTATCAACAGGTTGACCGCCTGCCATCCACCCCTCTCCCTCTCTCTCTCGCACACTCTCCCTCTCTCTATCCCTCTCCCTCACTCTCCCTCTCTCACTCGCCTGAATCCGGACCGCTCGCTGTGACGTCTCGCCGCGGGGCAACTCATTCAACAAAAAGTTAGACGCTGCTGGGAAAGGGAAGGGCAGGCAGACAGGGGCAAGGGGATGGGCAGACGGTAGCCTAGTCAACTAATTACCGTTACCTGCTGTTTTGACTTGCAGCCAGGACAATTATAATGCCAACGACGCGACTGCTACTCTCTCCCTCTCCCTCTCTCTCTCTTTCACTCTCTCTCTATCTACCTGCAACACAACACACAAAATGTGTGTCTCATTATGTCAAATTGAAATGTTGCCAGACTCAACCGGATCAAACAAGTTGCAACATCGCAACTTTCTTGATACGAGTTTCTTTCGAAAAAAGATTGTTATTATTGATTTACGTAATAGGAAAGTTCGAACCAGAACATATCGAAAACAAGCAAGAAGGCTCGAGTCGAGTAATAAAGACTAGACGATACCCTGAAGACTATGCTTTACGCGTACAGTCAGTGCAAGTGTGTGTGTGTGTGTATGCGCATACTACATACATGAACTAGCTTCAATGTATCATATCTCCGGTGTTTCTCAACCGATTTCAATAAAATTTTCACAGATTGTCATTATTTCGATTAATGTTTCAAACTGCATCAAAAAGTTTTCCAAATTCAAGATTTTGTTGTTATCGATAACATGTGTATATCGGAAACGGGAAGAGTTATCGAAAATTTGAAACAAACTTGTACTGCCTAGCGATTAGGCGAGCTTATGTTCCAAATCTGAAGACTCTAGCTCTTATACTCTCTGAGATCGACGTTATATCGCCTCGTCTGTTCATGCTGATCAAGAATATATATACTTTATGGGTTCGGAGATGCTTCCTTCTGCCTGCTACACACTTGTGCACAAAACCATTATACCCTTTTACACATTTTCAATGGGTTCAGGGTATAAAAAAACAAAGAACCTTAAAATACTTGAAAACACATAAATCAATAATCGATTTCGAACTGGTTTTGGAATATTTCTAATGATTTTGGCTAGCTATAAATAGTTTATGTGATGAAAATACATAATGAAGAATGTTTTAGAAGTATAAAAAATGATAATAAGACAGAATAATGTTAAATAATATATATGTTAGATTCTTTTGTTTAACAAAGTTTCAAATATTCGAAATATTGAAAAACCCTTCGGCAAAATATGTGTTTCTAGCCAAGTTAAGGTAGTTGTGGTAATGCCTGCTGGTAACAAAATGTGGCTCATTATGTCAAATTGAAATGTTGCCCAGCGAGGCGAGGCGAGGCGAGGCGAGGTGAGGTGAGAAGAACTCGCTGAACAAGTTGCAACACAACTGTTTTGTACGAAAGTCACACTGGGATTCAGCTGCTTCTTCTTCATGCAGTGAAGGAAGTTAAGAACTCGGCCAACGTTTTGTCGCCTAAGTGGGCAGCAATAAGTCTCTCAACAACAACACAAGCAGATAATATTTGTGGACAAGCAACGACCACACAGTGTGGCCAAATGAATCATAGCATCAGCATCAGGTGTGACGAGACTCTATAAATGTGTGTATTGGGTGTGTGTGTGTGTGTGACTAGCTCTGTGGATGATGTTGACTGCAGTGTGGAGCTGAAGTGGACCTGAACTGCAAGACCATAAAGCAGGCCTACTTAAATCGCCATAAAATCAGCAATTTATATACCTTCATTGCGCTCAAGACTTGACTCAGTCGCAGTCGATCGCAGTTGGACCTCGTCTTGGACTTCAAATCGGACTTGCGACTGTGACTGTGGATTGTGTGGAGTGTGTGCTATCAATGCAAGGCAACACTTCAAGAAATATATGGTATCTGGCTTAGGAATATGTTTTTAGACATTTTAATTCTTGATGTACTTTATCGAAGTTTAATAACGAATGGTTTAACAGATTCTTAGAATATTTTTTTAAAAATTTTAGAAATTTTTTTTGCTCAAGTATTTCAATTTTTAAGAATTCAGAGAAGAAATCTTTCTGTTGTCGATTTTTATAGATAACTTTATTATGTTTCTTAACCTGCTTGGAATTTTTGAACTATTTTTTACCTATAATAAAGAAGAATATATTTTTAAAAATTTTAATTCTTGAAGTAATTTATAGAAGTCTAATAATGAAAACTTTAAAAGATGCTTAAGATATTTTTTAAAAATTTCAGAAAATTTTTTTGCTCAAGTATTTCAACTTTTAAGATTTTTATCGGTAAATTTATTATTTTTCTTAGCCTTCCTCAAATTTTTGTGAGATTTTAATAACTTCAGAGAGGAAATCTCTCTGTTATCGATTTTTATCGATAAATTTATTATATTTCTTAGCCTTCCACAAATATTTGTGAAGTTTTGGACAATTTTTCATTTAGAGTAAGGAAGAAATATATGGCTTCTGGCTTAAGAATATGTTTTAAGACATTTTAAATCTTGAAGTACTTTGCCGAAGTTTAATAATGAATGCTTTAAAAGATTCTTTGGATATTTTTTAAAAATTTCAGAAAGCTTTTTTGCCCAAGTATTTCAACTTTAAGAATTTCAGAGAAGAAATCTCTCTATTATCGATTTTTATCGATTTATTATGTTTCTTAGCATTCTAAAATTTTTTGTAAATTTTTTAATATTTTTTACTTGTAGTATTTAACATTTAATATTTAATGTGATACAAAAATATTTATATATAAAAATATATGATTTTAGGTCGATTTTAGTTAAGCATAGTTAAAATTTGATTGTTCTAGTGTTGTTCGTATTGTTCGTTGTTAGTATATATTTTCTCTGAGTGCAGAAAAAAAAGGGGTAAAGTGTTAAGGAGGCGGGGTAACCGTTTCCCGCAACATGCCGCAGCGGTGCAATGCTCCTTTGAAATTCAAATTTTATGAAGCTCATTAAATATAAATTTGTCGTTCGTTTGCGTTGATGCAGATGCAAAGAGAAAAGAGAGAGAAAGAGAGAGGGAGCGAGAGGGAGAGGAACGACAACAACAATGAGAAAGCAAACGAAACATTCGAACGAACAACGATCTGTTGGGGATCGCTCCGCTTGCTGTTGTTGTCTGTTGCTGTTGTTGTATACGACACCCAAATAAAATAATATAAATTAATTAACAAAACGAAGCCGAAATGAAGTTAAAATTTGCATGAACAACGCGCAGCCTTTGGCGGCGGCCTTCCTTTCAGCACTCGCTGAACATGGAGACACTGAAACAAAACCCGATCGAAAACAAAATATTCAATTCGTTTGGCCTTGCGTGCGCGTAATCGACTCCAGATATATATAATATATATATATATATATATATATAGTTATATAGCAGCTATATATTGTATACTTGTATTTAGTTCTTTTAGCATCTCATATAAAAGGACCACAACGAGTCTTAACTTGGCCAACGAAACGTCGGCGTTAAATGACCAGGCCATAAAGCAGCCCAAGCCCAAGAAGCAGCAACAGCAACGGCGGCCTCTTTTAATGAGGTCTTAAGTTTTTATAACGGTGCACAGAGAATGAGAATCTTATGCATTGCATAGGAATGCGACTTAAAGGGCACACCCTTATAGTATACCAAGAATACATATATACCACCAAGCTTAACTAGAGATGCACACTTAAACGCACTTAAATGCAGTTAAATGTACTTTAAATTGTTTTAAACTCGGCCAGAAACTCTTTAAGGTAGTTGTTGTGGAGTTTATCACACTTTCTGTGAGGAAACCTTAAAGCTAAATCTGAAATTCCATTTAATAAAATTTTAAAAATATTTTGTACTTCAATTTAAACTTGTTTTTGTAAAGTTTAACATGTTTTTTTAAAGGAAAATCTGAAATTCCATTTAATAATATTTTTAAAATATTTTTTACTTCAATTTGAACTTGTTCTTGTAAAGTTTATCATATTTGTTGAAGGGGAAAACTTAAGGAAAAATCTGAAAATCCATTTAATATTATTTTAAAAATATTCTTTACTTAAATTTATCATACTTTTTGTAGTGAAACCTTAAAGCAAAATCTGAAATTCCATTTAATAATATTTTAAAAATATTTTGTACTTAAATTTAAAGTTGTTTTTGTAAAGTTTAACATGTTTTTTGAAAGGAAAATCTGAAATTCCATTTAATAATATTTTAAAAATATTTTTACTTAAATTTAAAGTTGTTTTTGTAAAGTTTATCATATTTTTGAAAGGGAAACTTTAAAGAAAATCTGAAACTCCATTTAATAATATTTTAAAAATATTTTTTACTTAAATTGAATCATATTTTTCGAAGGAAAATTTTTAAAAAATCTGAAATTCCATTTAAAAATATTTTAAAAATATATTTTTACATTAAAGTTATTTAATTAAAAAATATTTTACTTGTTTAAGTGTAATTCACAAAGAAAAAGAATTTGTAATAAATTAAATTGAATTGTTTTCCTGCTACTTAAAGTAGTTCTTCTGGAGTTTATCATATTTTTTGTAGGGAAACCTTAAAGGAAATCTGATATTCCATTTAATATATTTAAAAAATATTTTTTACTTAAATTTTTAATATTCCATTTAATATTATCTCAAAAATATTCTTTACTTAAATTTAAACGAGTTCTTTGAAAGTTTATCATATTTTTTGTAGGAAAACTTTTTAGAAAATCTGAAACTCCATTTAATAATATTTTAAAAATATAATTTACAAGTAGTTGCTATGGAGTTTGAATTGAATTTCAGTTTTTCGGAATACTTTGTCTTCAAAAATATTTTTAAAATATTTTCTCCTAAATTTAATTGATTAAAAACATATTTTACTTGTTGAAATGAAATTTCAAAGAAGTTGCTGTGGAGTTTATTATATTTTTTGTGAGAAAACCTTAGAGAAAAATCTGAAGCTACATTTAATAATATTTTAAAAATATTATTTACATTATTTTAATACATTATGTCTTAAATTTATGTAAAAAAAATTAGATTTTACTTGTTTAAATATAAATTTAATAGAAAAAGAATTTCTTATACATTGGACTGCCTTTTTTCATGCTTCCCAGTTTCTGGTATCTTGAAAAAGAGAAAAACTTCAATTGAATTTTTCTCTCACTTTTTTCAAGTTCTTCAATACTTTTTCTTGCATTTGTCAGTATTTCCTTTAATCTCAGTCGCTTTGCATTGTCTGTGTTATTTTCTTGGCTCTCCTCTCTAGTTGCAGTTGTGTGTTGTAGAATTTTGCAGCATTCGAACTGCGAGCGGACAGCAGAAAGTATGTTGCTAACGCATGTTGCAAGGCAACACCACAACAACAACTGCAACAACAACAAGTCGCTTCAAGTGCAAAAGGTGTGCGCATGCCCAACAACAACTTAAACATCCCTGAGGCCCCAAATGCAAACAAGGCAACATCGTTGTTTCAAGCAGCATGCAAAAAGTAGAAGTGGAAGAGGGGCAGAGTGGGGCAAGCTGATTCGCCTGTATATGTGTGTGTGTGTGAGAGTCTCATGTTTGCGCAATATTTGCGACAAATAAAGCATAAAAACTGTTAAAGTTCACACGCGTCAGGTCAAATATTTACACAAGCCGCCTGCCATGGAGAGCAAAAGCAACAACAACAACGAACGCACAAACGGACACAACAAACAACAACAACAACAACAGCAACACAATTGAATGCAACAAAGTGTTCAATTGAAGCCACACGCAGAAATCTTTTGTGGGCTAAAACACTTTTGGCTAATTAGACCCAAAAGCCAGCTGCTAAATTTTATGCCAAAAGCAATTATGATAAAAACAAAAATACCAAAAAATCAAAGAAAATAAAAAAATATATAGAAATAAATAAAAAAAATAGGTACACAGAAAATCCAGTCTAAAAAGATTTAAGCTACACAGTAAATAAATTAGTAAATATTAGTAAATTTCAATATATAATATTCAGAAACTAACTGAAATTGCGAATTTGAGTTTAAAGTTAAAATATAAAATTAGAAAAAAAATATATATATTTCAAAAAATGAAAAATGTTTTTAAGCCACACAGTAAATAAATTCTTGAACTTTATTTAATATTTATTATTTAGTTGTTTGATGTTATGAGTATAAATTGAAATAAAAATATAAAATATACAAAAAAAAATATAAAAAAAAAGAAAGTACAGGAGTTAAATATCATAATTTCATTAAGCTATAGGGGTAAGACGAAAAGAAAAAATTTTAAAAATAATACTTGAAATGAGAATTTGATTTTTTGAATGAATTTTGTATATTTTGTATGTATTTATATAACTTAAAATATGTTTGACATACTTCTGCTACAAAAATCAATTTAAATTTAATATTTATGATGGGTAAAACTTAAAGAAAATTTTTAAATTTTAAAAAAATCATATTTACATTTGAAGTATTATTTAAAATGTGAGTATGATTTTTTAATGAATTTCTTTATTTATTTATATAACAAAAAATATATTTCAGATACGTCTGCTATAAAAATCATCTTAAATTTAATATTTTTAATGGATAAAAGTTAAAGAAAAATTATTTAATTTTGAAAAAATAATACTTAAAATGATTATACGATTTTTTCAATGAACTTCATTATATTCTTTTTAAGTATTTATCTATTAAAAAAATCTTTTTGACAAATTTCTGCTATAAAAATTAAATTAAATTAAATATTAATAATGATTAATATCAAAAATATTTTTATTAAAATGGATATACCCAATGTCTCAATCCAAGTTTATTTGTTTTTCTCAACTAAATGAAAACATTTTTCTGCTTAACTTGTTTTTAATTTACAATTATGATTGCAATAACAACTCATATTTGTAAGCAATTCGTTTTTTTTTGCTGTGTAGGAGCAGGGGGGAAGAGCGTGGGGAATGGGTAGTGGTTGATTGTGAGGCCTGTCACAGCATTTGCAACATGTTGCATGGCCTTAAAAGGTTAAACTGCATTTTGAATTCTCGAATTCGAATTTGGTTATCGAATTTGTATTTGAATTTCAATTTGTTGTTTAGCTTTAATTGCTTTTTTTTCACTTCAAAAACCGAATTGATGTGGGCCGCACGCAGTTCGTGAGAGGAGGAGGGGGGAAGGGGGGTATGAAGTGGAGTTTGTGAGACTTGAAAAAAGTTTGTAAGATTCGAGTTGACGTTAATTTGACACTTTTCGAGTCATTTCTGACGCTGAGCCGTCACTTCAAGAAGATGAAGAAAAAACATTGAATTGAAATCACATTTTGGCTTTTTTTTTTTCGGCTTTCACTCTGTGAACCTTCTTTGTTAGGGTTTTTTAGTTTTGGGGTACGGCGCCTTGTGTTAAAACACCATAAATAAATGTCGCGCGCTTATCTCACACAAACACACACACACACACACACATATATATACGATCCTGCGTCGGCGGGTTTTTTTGGTAAGACAAATGCGTTGTCAACGCAACCTGCCTAATAACCCATCATGATCATCACTTAGCCGCAAAGAGTTTGTTGTTGTTGTTGTTGTTGTTGTGCATGTACAAGAAGCTCAGAGGAGCTCAGGCTCTGGACACTATCGCCGCTTGTCATCTGTCTGCGAGCCAAGCAAACACGCAACAAGCACACACACACACAAACACACACAGGCACACACACTTAGGCACAGCATCCCAGTCGTGGAGTTCTTGACTGCATTTTGTTGCGAGAGCGCGAGAAAGAGAGAGAAGAGAAAAAAGGTCATTTCCGTTGCAGCACTCAAATATGTTTCACTGTATGTGTGCGTGTGTGTGTTTGAGTGTGTTTGTGTGTGTGTGTTGGCTGGCATAAATTTGTATGTTGCAGGCCCATGTCCATTTTGAGTCCAGGCACTCTTTGATGTCGCGCCATTGGCAGCTTCTGCCGCTTGTGGCATGTCTCGTATTCAAATTTGGCTTCAATAAAACGACAGCCAACACCACCAACAACAACAAGAACGATCGCGGCCAATACCGAAACAAAATCAAACACTTCAAAGTGAATCCACTCTTCAAGCCAGCCGGCGGCTTCTTTTTTGTTCGTTTCTTTTCTCTTTCGTTTTTGTTTTTTTCTTTCTTGATTCCATTGATTTGAAATCGAAGCCAAAACTGTTTGCATTGATCAGTTCTGTTATATTTATATTGACTGCGCTTCAAGAGAGAGAGAGAGAGAGAGAGAGAGAGAGAGAGAGAGAGAGAGGAGAGAGATGATCGCGTGACACGAGCATTTCTTACTCTTCAACGAACAATGAAATCAATCAGAAACTTTAAAAGCACAAAGAACATGTAGAAGCTAAGTCAAAGAAGTTACTTAAGCTCTAAGCAAACTTTAAGAAAGAAAAGAAAAGAAAGAAGGTGTAAGAAGTATATTCATGGAACAAGTCAATTGACCTTTGAAGATCTGTATGATAACTAAGTTTAGGTTAGGTTAGGCTAGGTTCAATAAAAGAAGCACAAAAGAAAATAGATTCATTTAGTATTTTTAAGTTTTGTTTAACAGAAAGTTAGGAAAAGTGTACATAAAGATTATGCATAAGTAAATTTACGGAGTAATACTTCGTTTTAGTATAAAAATTGTTAAAAATATTGTTAAAAATATTTAAATGATTTTTAATTAATTCATCAATTAAAAAACAGAAAGTTAAGAAACATGTAAATAAATATTATTCATAAGTAAAAATACCCATGACTTAAAAATCGTTAAAAAAAAACTTAGTCTTAGTAGAAAAAATTCGTTAAAATTCAACAATGATTATTAATTAATTCATTAATTAAATATTATTCAACAGAAAGTTAAGAAAAATGTAGATAAATACAGCTTCGTTCCCATAATCAAGTATAACTTTGTCTCACCATATAAAATTATTTAAAAAAATATCGTTCAAAATCCTTAAATGAATCTTATTTAATTCAATTTCTGATCAATTTCTTCCCTAACCAACTTCGTTTTAGTATAAAAATTGTTTAAATAAATCGTAAAATTTCTTTAAATGATTTCATTAATTAAAACTTGTTCAACAGAAGGTTAAGGAACATCTAGATAAATATAAGGCATAAATAAAAATACGGCGTCGTTCCCATAACCAAGTTTAACTTCGTTTTGGCATATAAAATTGCTTAAGAAATTGTTAAAAATGTCTTTAAAAATTGTTAAAATTCTTGAAATGATTTTTAAATAATACATTAAATTAATTTTCAACAGAAAGTAAATAAATAAATATTATAAATAACTCAAAATTCTGCATCTTCCCATAACTAAGTAAAACTTCGTTTTAGTAGAAAAAATTCTTTAAAAAAAATCGTGAAAATTCTTTAACTGATTTTATTAATTAATATTTGTTCAACAGAAAGTTAAGAAACATCTAGATAAATATTAGGCATAAGTAAAAATACAGCATCCTTCCCATAACCAAGTTTAACTTCGTTTTGGCATATAAAATTGCTTAAAAAATCATTAAAAATCGTTAAAATACTTTAAATGATTTCATTAATTAAAATTTGTTCAACCGAAAGCTAAGAAAATCCTTGATATATATAAGGCATAAGTTACTTAGAATTGGGATATGAAATTGCTTAAGAAATCGTTAAAAATTGCTTTAAAAATCGTTAAAAATCATTAAAATTTGTTAAATGATTTTTTATTAACTCTTTTGTTTGTTTAACTTCGATCAAAACACAAATTAAAACTTTTTGCACAGCTTACCCAACAAATTCCTACCCCCAAAGGCTCAACTCCTTTTGCCCCATCTCTAACCAGCGCTTTAATCACGCTGTCATCACTAACTTTACAAAACACAACCCGGCTTTTCTGTCGCTTTTGATGCTGCTGCTCTTTGGTGTTTTGTGTAATTAATTAGGCAAATTTATATAAAAACAAACAAACATACATACGTACGAATATGCATGCTTATTGACATGTGTGGATATGTTTATGGGGCGGTAAAATTGTTTTTGTTTTTGATTTTCTCGCAATAGCTAAATGAAGATTACGTTGTCATTGTCAAAGCAACTGCTGCACTTAATTAAGCCAACTTAAGGCACACACACACACACACATACAATCAAAAAACGATGAGACCGAAAATTGCAACACACACAGAGAGAGAGGGGAAGGGGGGAAGGGAGTAGGAGGTAGAACACATAATTGATAGGATACCCAGTCGAGCCGAGGCAGACAAACAAATCAAAAACCACAAAGCTTCCTTCCACACACACAAGCCAGCTGACCAGTTGACCAGACAGACACAAGCGAAGGTGGAGCAGCGAGGGGGAGAGTGTGTGTGGGGGGGGGGGTTAACTACTGCAGCAACCCACGCAACAATGCCAGCAAAACAATGGCCAACCGAATGTTGCCTAATCAGAGGGAGAACCAACAAAAAAAAGAAGAAACCAAGAGTGAAACGCAGGGAGAGGAGTGGAACGAGGGGAGAGGAGTGAAACGAGGGAGAGGATGAAACTGACATGAAGCTTGGGTGCCCAGGATGAAACGTTCGTATCTACAAAATTGATGAGTCTGTCAAAATCGAATCGAAAATCGTCGACCGAAATACCATTCACAATTCACACAACACTGATTCTCCGCTTCTCCGACGGCACGTGTTCTGCTCCTCCTTCCTTTTTTTGGCCTGGCGATGCTGTCATCATTAATTTTTTAAGCGTTTTCGCTAGCGCAGGTACAACAACAAAGAAGAAGAGGAGAAACCCAGCAGTTTGGATTTTTTTCTTCGTTCCTGGAAAAATGACAAATTTTCGTAGAAGTCACGCGGCCAGCAAATTGAACGACTGCGACGAGTGGGAGTCGTTTGTGGCTTAGAGTTGTACAGCTACACTGCGAGAAATCGAGTGATTGATTATCCCCGAAGTGAGAAAAGTGTATGGAACAAGAAACATGAAGTATAATAAGGAGTTTACTTGGTTTATTGAGTGGTTCACTATATCAGGGTGTTCACTGTATTAGTTGTTTACGATATCAAGTGTTCACTATATAAGGTGTTCACTATATCAGGTGTTCACTATATCAGGTGTTCACTATATCAGGTGTTCACTATATAAGGAGTTCACTATATCAAGTGTTCACTATATCAACTGTTCACTATATCAGGTGTTCACTATATCAAGTGTTCACTATATCAGGTGTTCACTATATGAGGTGTTCACTATATCTATATAAGGAGTTCACTATATCAAGTGTTCACTATATCAACTGTTCACTATATCAGGTGTTCACTATATCAAGTGTTCACTATATCAGGTGTTCACTATATGAGGTGTTCACTATATCAAGTGTTCACTATATCGGGTGTTCACTATATGAGGATGTTCACTGTATCAAGTGTTCACTATATCAGGTGTTCACTATATCAGGTGTTCACTATACCAGGTATTCACTATATCAGGTGTTCACTATATCAGGTGTTCACTGTATCGCAGCTTTGCCTACTTTGAGCCATGAGAAACCTCTTCTTCAATTTTTTCTTCAAACTTAAAGTATTATATTTCCTTTTATTGCAAGAAATCAAATAGAACGGAAGCTTGGTTAACTGTTAAAAATGTTTCTTTAACTTCAAATTGATTTTTTGTCGCCAGTTAACTATATAACTTGATTTATATATACTTTTTCCCCAAGTGTTGTCTGTACAATTTGTGTTATTATACTCTGAACCCATTGAAAATGTGTAAAAAGGGTATAATGTTTGGTGCAAAAGTATGTAACAGGCAGAAGGAAGCATCTCCGAACCCATAAAGTATATATATTCTTGATCAGCATCAACAGACGAGTCGATATAGCCATGTCTGTCTGTCGATCTCAGAGACTATAAGAGCTAGAGACTCCAGATTTGGAACATAAGCTCGCCTAATCCCTAGGCAGTACCAGTTTGTTTCAAATTTTCGATAACTTTCCCCATTTCCGATATACACATGTGATCGATAACAACAAAATCTTGAATTTGGAAAGGTTTTAAATAAGGTTTGAAACATTAGACGCAATAATGACAAGCTGTGTAATTCTTACTTAAATCGGTTGAGAAACACCGGAGATATGGAGCATTGAAGTTAAGTCCAAGTATGCAGTATACGCGTACACATACTTGCAAGCTTTGACTTGTATGCGTTAAGTATAGGGTTCAGGGTATCGTCTAGTCGAGATTTCACGACTATAGCTTTCTTACTTGATTTTTTATGATCTTGTGAAATTCCTAGTTTTGGGTTTTTTGCTTTTTATTCGGCGGCACTTGCTTTTCAACTGTCAGTGACTGCGCTTTGTATTTTCATTGAACAAATGTGCCATAAATCAAAAAACAAAAAGAAGGTAGTCACGAGAGAATGGAAGAGACCTGGGAGACCTGCCCCACCCTCCCCTTCTTCAACTCATTGGACTTAAACAGTAGTTGCTTTTGAAATCGCGCGCATATCCGCAGAGCTTCCATAATTTTATTTTTTGTCCAAGTTCACTCCGTCTCTCCCCCTTCACTCTCCCTCTTTCTCTCCCTCTATCTCCCTCTCTCACTCTCCCTCTCTCTGTCTGTGTTGCAACGCAACATTCGTTGTTCGCAATCTTATCGATGCTTTGCATTTTGCATGTTGCCTGTTGTCCACAACACCACCAACAACAGCAACATGGCTGCAAATCTTAAAGTCTCCGCCGTCTGTGGCAGCCATTGCAACAAAAACTGGTTGCAACACATCGAACTCTGCAATTTTGTGTAGTTGTTGCTTTGGCCAGTTCGATTTTGGTCTTTTGAAAGATTGCCGACATTGATAAGCAGCTGATGCCGATGTTGCTGCTGTTGCTGCCGAAGTTGCTGCTGCTGTTGCTGCTGCTGGTGTTGTTGCTGCTGGTTTAGTTGCGCATCTCATGCTAAGCTTGTTACGTTTTATCCCCCCTTGTTTTTGTTGTTGCCTTGGGGCGTTCATTATTTGCCTTTGATATGTTTATTGCCAGATCGAGAAAGAAAAAGTAACAACATCAACATCACTCAAAGTTATAGAGTATAATATTATAGAGTGTGTGCAACTATCCATCAAGTACTCTCCACTCTCTCCTCTACTCTCCTCTGCTCTCCCCCTTCTCCCACCCTCCTCTGTCATCTTCTGTACACAAGCGAAACGCGTGTAATTAGATAAAAACGCTTAAACGCGCCAGATAGTACGAGTCTTAGTTCCAGCGACCTGAAAGATACAAATTCTCTGCTCGTTGCTTGACGTTTCTGTTCGTTGCTGCATGTTGTGTAGTTTTCTTAGCGCTTTATCTACGATTTGGCATAACATTTTCGCTAACTTGAATACGCGCTTGAAGATTGTTCTGAGATTGTCGCAGGAGAAAATCATTTTTAGCTGTTTTTTCCGCAAGTTATTCTGAAAATATTCGTGAAAAAAGAGTTTTTACACTTTGGCTATTCAATTTGATATTTAATAATACTTTAAAGAAGACTTTTTATCCAAAATAAATCAAAAAAAAATTATTATTATTTTTTAAATATTTTTTTTAAGACTTTAAAGAAGATTTTTCATTCAAAATAAATAAATAATAAATTATTATTATTTTTTTAAGACTTTAAAGAAGACTTTTTATTCAAATAAATAAATAATAAATTATTATTATTTTAGAATTTTTTTTTTTAAGGATTTAAAGTAGACCTTTCATCGAAATAAATAAATTATTATTATTTTTAAAATATTTTTTTTAAGACTTTAAAGAAGACTTTTCATCCAAAATAAATAAATAATAAATTATTATTATTTTGTTAAATATATTTTTTACGACTTTAAAGAAAACTTTTCATTCAAATAAAAAAAAAATAAAATTTATTTTTATTTTTAAAGAAGACTTTTCATCCAAATAAATAAATAATAAATTATTATTATTTGCTAAATATTTTTTTTAAGACTTTAAGGAAGACTTTTCATCTAAAAAAATTATTATTATTTTTTAAAATATTTTTTTAAGACTTTAAAAAAAACTTTTCTTTAAAAAAAAAAAAAAAAAAAAATTTATTATTATTTTTTTTTAAATATTTTTTTTGTGCTCAAAAACAAATCTTTTCTTTAAAAAAATCTGTAAATCATAAGAGCAGCTGTTTTACTTGCTTTAGTTTTTGGTTGCTGCTTGTCTGTTGTTTAATTGCAATATGTGGCAAGCAATGTGGCACGACAAAAAAATGCGACACGCAAAATGCAAAACTGCTGCAATGCTTAAAAGTGAAAAAGCCGCAACGTTAGCCGCAGCCACATTTGCCTGTCACACCGCCTCACCCACGCACCACCTACCCCCCACACACATCCCTTCCACCCTAGCCTAGCAAAATTCATAGACGACAAACACGAGACAGAATATTGCATTTGCCCCAAAGTGTGTGCCGCAAAATGCGTCGAAAAATACGCAAAAATTTTGGCAAGCAGACCACGACGCGCCAACTCAACCCCTCCCCCTCAAAAAACCAACCCCCTTACGGTAGCAACCCCCAACGAGCGTTGACGAGGGCGGTTTTTTCGTTAAGGGGGGGCGCAACAGAGGGGCAGCAACATGCAAAAGATATGCCGCAAAAGCGGAAAAAAGATACAAGCGCTGGAGTTGCGCTTAAATTCCCATTACGAGTCGTAATGGCTGCGGTGTTTGTGTGTGTGTGGGTGTGTGTGTGTGTGTGTTCGTGCCCCCAAAAGAAAAATGAAAACGTTGTGCGCAGGATCATTAACACACCCACACACACAAACACACACACATACGTGCAGCAACAAACAATGAATGCGAAATGTCAGTCAGCAAAAGATACGCAGCCTAAAAGCAACAACAACAGCAATAGGAGCAGCCAAAATGCGTAGCAGTGTTGCCAACATGCTTAATATATGTTGCTTGAAATAGTTAAAAATTAGAGTTGAAACATTTAACTATAAAAAATTAAAAAATATGAAAAATGTTGCTAGAAATAGTTAAAAATTAGAGCTGAAATATTTAACTATAAAAAATTAAAAAATATGAAAAATGTTGCTTGAAATAGTTAGACCTGAAACATTCAACTACAAAAAATTAAAACTTTTAATCAGCAGAAAATAGCATGAGATGCCTAGAGCTAAAACTTAGCACGAAAACACAAAGAAGTCTTACTCTCTACTTACTCTAAACTTAAGGCATTAAATTGTACTTTAAAGCTTAAAGTCTTAATAATTTATTTTTCATATTTTGTTTAACAACTCATTGATTGCTTCCAAATGAAACTTTTCCTCCGTGTAAGCTGATTAAAAAGTAATCTTATAATCAATTAAAGTTTACTTTTTTTAATCAATTAAAGTTTACTTTTTAATCATTTAAACAGTTTACTAAACATACAACAAGAAAATTTCAATGAAATGATTTTTTTTATGCATTTTTAAAGAGCTAGTGAACGAAATTAAATAGCCAAAATGCCAACACTGATGAGAAATCGAGTCGAAGAAAAATGGTGGCCACGCACAAAGCACCAACAACAAGAACCGTAACAGTAACAAGAACAAGAAGAAGAAGAAGCAGCAGCAGCAGCACATGACTGCCTGTTATATAGGGTAGCTTTGGTCCGTGAGCAAGAGTGAGAGAGCAGCAAGTAAACGCTTAAGTGCGAACGAGATGCGAGCGCTGAAAAAAGCGCACATGCCAAGCAAAATACCAAAAAAAAAAAGAAGAAAAAAAAGCAACAAAAAAATGGCAAAAGGCTGGGCGCTTGAAGTTTCAAGCTTGAAGGCCGGCTAAGGCAGCTTAAAGGGCGCACAGATTCGGTGGAGGGGGGGAAAGCTTGCACATGGAAGTAAATGCTGGCGTCTGAAGTGCTTGGAAGCATGAAAGCAACAAATACAACCAGCAAACGAGAAAACCAAGCGAAAAAAAAAGCGCACGCCACGAAAAAAAAAGAAGAAGAAGAAAAAAAATGAAATAAAATAACTCTGACAGAAAGAAAGAAAGAAAGACAGCAAAATAACAGGCAGCAGCAGCAACAACAATGAGAAACGGGGCAACGGCAGCAACTTGTCTGCTCCGCCTTTATAAATAATTCATGTGCAGAGAGAGAGAGGCAGCGAGTGCGAAAGATACGCAAGATACACACATACAGATGTAGATACCAACGAGCTGAGATACGCAGCCACGTTTAAAGATACAAAGAGGAAACAGCCACAAAGCTTCGTGTGTGTTTCGTTATATATATATATTATATACTCAAGTACGTATGTACGTATGTGTGTGTGTGTGTGAACATTTAAAACGTGCTAAACGCGCGTCAAAGTTTTTCTTAATTTTTCAACAGGCAACAAAAAAAGTTTTGCAACAGGAAAAAACTTTTTTTCGCCAGGATTACAAACACACACACACACACACAAAGATAAATACGTACTTATAGAAAAAAAAATTGTGGATGGGCAGCACTGGCAATGCGCACATAATGTGGCAATGATTGCATTGATTTTTTTCGGGGGGTGTGGGGGGGGGGGCACCCAACGCTAAGCTGTGCAAAAGTTTTTTTTGTTGTTTTTCTGTTTCACTCACAAACTTAAATACTTGAACAGAGTTTCGTGGCAGATTTATGAATTTTTCAAACGAAAAAGTTATATTTTTCGCGGGGATTATTTGTTAACAGTTTGTTAATTAGCGCCATCTTTGTTTAGTGTCTTACTGCTGATTTGTTTACAAACGGAAAGCGAGGCGTATAATTGGCTAAAAAGTGTAGCATCATTGAGATTAAAACGTTTTGCCAAAATGCCGACGGCAAAACACACATACAATCGTCTCAAGTCCATGAGATTTGAATTGCATAGCAAACAGCTTGTAAAAGTATGCAAAGTTTGTCAAGTGCAAACGGAGTGTCATAGCAGGCAGCAAACTTAACTTTCTAACATTTGGATCTCAAGTACATGAGATTTGAATTACATAGCAAATAGCTCATAACAGTGCAAACGGAGTGTCATAGCAGGCAGCAAACTAAACTTGATTTCCTTTCTTTCTTTCTTTTGCAGAAAAACAACGTTTGTCGCATTGCGTGGGCTGCGGCGGCCAAATCCACGATCAATATATATTGAGAGTCGCCCCCGATCTGGAGTGGCATGCGGCGTGCCTCAAGTGCCAGGAATGCAGGCAATTTCTGGACGAAAGCTGTACGTGTTTTGTGCGCGATGGCAAAACCTATTGCAAGCGTGATTATGTTAGGTAAGTTCAGCAAAAAACATAACTAGGTGTGTTCATAACTATTTTAAGAAATGTACATAAGAACTAGTTGTTGTTGTAGTGGGTGAGGTAGTTCAAGGCTAACATAGTGCATACCTTCTTAACTTCAATACTCCCTATCTCCCTTGTTTCTCAACCGATTTCAATAAAATTTTCACATATTGTCATTAATTCGATTAATCTTTCAAACTGCATCCGAAAGTTTTCCAAATTAAAGATTTTGTAGTTATCGATCACATGTGTATATCGGAAACGGGAAGAGTTATCGAAAATTTGAAACAAACTTGTACTGCCTAGGCATAAGGCGAGCTTATGTACCAAATCTGTACTCTCTAGCTCTTCAAGTCTCTGAGATCGACAAGCTAACAAATGTGTATAACAGTTTATTTTGAGATTTGAAAATGTTCTGTTTCTCATAGAAGTTAAGCAGTTATCAAAAGGTTTGTCTCTGACATACTTTTCTTCTTCCAGTATAAGGTCATCAAAAGGTTACTCTCTTCCATTCTTTTCTTCTTCAGTAAAAGTTCTCAAAATTCTTGAAATATTATTATCCAAAAGATACTTAAATGCTTCAAATATTTTCTCTTGAAGAAAACCTTTTCAAGTTCAAGACTTAACTACTATTCGCTTCTATAATCAAATCAATCATTTATCATGTAATTTATTCCGCAATAAAAAGCTTATTTTCCATGCGGAAATCTTCAATAAATTTAATTTTATTTAGCATCACTCTAAATGATTTTTCACTTGTTCGAAAATCATGAGCTAATTGCAGAAATTAGCAAGCTGACAAATTGAATACCCTTACGCAAAGCTGAACCAAACCAGCTGTAAGTTGGCTTTGGTCATGCGACTTTTCTCTGTGTGTGTGTGTGTGTTTGTGTGTTGCAGTAGACACTTGTTAGCCATGTTAATTAGATGGAGCATGCCAACTGCCAACAAATCTTGTTGAGGCGGCAGTTCTAACTAAACAGCATTTAAACACACACACACAGAAACACTCACACACACACACGCACACACACATACACACACACACACTGAGCTTGGTTTTGACTGTTTTGCCATCTCACGGGCTTTCATCATTGCCAAATGTAGTATGACGTGCAATAAAGTTTTTGATAGCTGCTGCTGCCAACGTCAACAAAGTAGAGTGTAGAGGGGGAGGGGGTGGGGGGTTGAGAGAGTTCAGTCGTTGCGACTTCCAACTATTTGCCATGCAAATCTTTGAATAATTGATTAGCACGTGCGAAGCTATAAATTAACACTTTACTTGCACAAATGATTGATGTTCGATGCGGCCGTACACAGAAAAAAATAACACAAACAAACACTAAATCGGATAGGCACAAAAACACCGACTAAGAAGCAACAACGGCGATGGGATGCCCTTTAATATTGATTGGGAGTTAAGAATTATATAAAACATTCAAATATATGGTTTATATACTTTATCAAAGTGAAAAGGGATTTTATAATTGACTTAATAAATTAGTTATAGCAAGTCTTCACTTCCTTCAAGAAACTTTTTAGCGCATATTATAGCAAGAAACTAAAAAAAAATTATTTTTACAAACTTTTTTTTATATGTTTGGGTTTTTAAAATAAGTAATTGAATCTTTTTTATTCATTAAAAAATTCTATACTATTATTTTAACTGCTATGGTTTTTAAAACAAGTAATGGAACCTTTTCAAATCCTTAAAAAATTCGATATATTTTGTTTAACTGCTATGGGTTTTAAACTAAGTAATGGAACTTTTTCAATCCCTAAAAAATGCTATTCAAATTTTTTTAACTGCTATGCTTCAAAACAAGTAAGGAAACATTTTAAATCAAATAAATAAAAATTGTATGAAATTTGTATCAACTTCTATGTTTCTTAAACTGAGTAATCGAACTTTTTTAATCCCTAAAAATATTAAAAAAAATATTTTTTCCCTCCTATGGTTTTTAAAATAGTTATGGAACATTTTCAATCCTTCAAAAATTATATATTTTTATTTTAATGATAAATAAGTAATGCAACATTATTAATCCCTAAAAAAATTATATATATATTTTTTTAAATGATTAAAATAAGTAATGAAACCTTTTCAATTCCTTAAAAAAATCTAAATAAATTTGTTTAACTGCTATGGTTTTCAAAACAAGTAATGTAACCTTTTCAATGCTTTCAAAAATTCTATAAAATTTTATTCAAAGTGAAATTAAAGAAAGCACAATGATGATAACATTAAAGTATGCGAAGGAATAATAGAAACTTTGAACGACATTAAATATCAATCATATATGAGTTCAAATAAAACGTATGTCAGGGTATCTAGAAGTTCAGCACAGTTACAACTGAAGCAATCATGCTTACTTGCTTTTTTATATTGATTTTGTTTTGTGCCGATTTTTTCAAATATTGTTTAATAGTCATAAAAAAAAGATGAAAGAGACGCAGGCATAGGGGTTAGGGGCACTTGAACGTATCCAAGGCTATTTACATAAATATTTATTCTTCACATTTAATCATGGGACTACTAATCAACCACCTCTTCTTCTTCTTCATCGTTCACAGGTTATTTGGTACAAAATGTGATAAATGCGGTAACTCCTTTAGCAAAAATGATTTTGTGATGCGAGCAAAAACGAAAATCTTTCACATCGAATGTTTTCGTTGCTCCGCGTGCGCCCGACAACTGCTGCCAGGTGAGTTGAATCCCCACCAGAAACCCTTCAGAAACCCCTCCTGAAACCCCTTCAGAAACCCCTCCTGAAACCCCTTCAGAAACCCCTCCTGAAACCCCTCGTGAAACCCCTTCAGAAACCACCCAAAACTAATATTTATTGAACTCTTTTTCCAGGCGATGAGTTTGCGTTGCGGGATGCTGGAGCGTTGTATTGTAAGGAGGATCACGATGTGCTGGAGAAGTCATCGCAAAGTAGTCTAACATCATCATCTGTGGAGAGCAACAACAACATTAGCAGTAGTAACAACAACAACACAAATCTTAGCAATAATAATCATTCCAGCGAATTGGGCTCAATGTCAGGTGAGTGTTTGTCCTTGCTTAAACCTAATTGGGGAAACTTTCGGTTTGGGCTTGGGTTGGAAAAAGTAGTTTGAAGGAGGCTTGAGAGGAAAGTATTTATCAAGTTGTTTTGATTTCCGATTTCTGAGTTACTTTGAAGCGTTTTTCGCTCTTTTCCCTAATTAAATAAATGGAAAACCTATCGAACCAATGTTTCCCCTAACTCAATTAGCCCAAATTGAATTCTCGCGAAGCAACTCGAGTTGTTATCATTATGAACTCAATAGTATATATATTTTTGCACACAGATTGAAGAAGAAGCTTCCCCAATTAGGCTAAAATAGAATTAGACAAATGCAATATATACATATATTGGCAGGGAGTACTATAACTATTGGTTGGGTCGGCAGTACAAAGGGAGTTTGTTAGCGTGTTTTATTCTTAGAAAGACAACGCTTACATCCTTGTAAGAGCGATAAAGTGTCAATAGAAATCGGCAAACGTCAAACAATGTACGACAATTGTCAAACCATATCGTCAACATAATCTCATTGTTTAAACGGGAAGAGACACGTTTTGAATGGGCGACGGTTGGGGTGAGGGGCAACAAGATACAACTCGATACACAGACCTTATCAACACTTGCTGGCGGTGTTGTCAAAGCTCGTGTGCGGGCTCCCAAAGCAAGAGAGAGAGAGAGCTAGAAAGGGAGAGCGATAATCAGTGTGCTAGAGAAGCTTTTATAGTAAAGGAACATGGGCGTAGAACTAGTTTTAGTTAGGGGAAACTAGACAAAGACTTATAAGTAGTATATAGTTATAATGTTTTCCATGCTGTAACGAAAATCTACTTGCTATATATAAAGTTCATACCCTGAACCCATTGAAAATGGTTAGAAAGGGTATAATGGTTTTGTGCAAAAGTATGTAACAAGCAGAAGGAAGCATCTCCGAGCCCATAAAGCATATATATTCTTGATCAGCATCAACAGACGAGTCGATATAACGTCGATCTCAGAGACTATAAGAGCTAGAGACTTCAGATTTGGAATACAAGCTCGCCTAATCCCAGCGCAGTACAAGTTTGTTTCAAATTTTCGATAACTCTTCCCGTTTCCGATATACACATGTTATCGATAACAACAAAATCTTGAATTTGGAAAACTTTTTGATGCAGTTTGAAACATTAATCGAAATAATGACAATCTGTGAAAATTTTATTGAAATCGGTTAAGAAACACCGGAGATATGGAACATTGAAGCTAAGTCAAGCATGCACTATACGCTTACACACACATACTAGCAAGCACTGACTGTTTAAGTTAAGTATAGTGTTCAGGGTATAGTTTAGTCGTGATTACTCGACTAGAGCCTTCTTACTTTTTTTTATTTATTTTTTTTATACGCATTTTTCTGTTATACACATTCCGATTGTTCGATTCGACCCCCTTCGAACTACGCTCATGCTTGCTAATTTGTGCAAAAAAACCTGCAGCTGCTTTTTGTTTTCGCTGCTGCTGCTGCTGTTGCTGGGACTCAAACTCAGAGTTGCATTGAAGCGTTTCGCGCGAGCAAACATTGACAACTTCTTGGGAATCTTCAAACTTGAATCTTTTGGCGGATGGATGGATCGATCGCCTCTGATGATCAATCGAGTCGAGCCCATTCATAGTTCCACACAAACACACACGCAGACACAAATGTGTGTGTGTTTGTTTGCTTTCTACTCGAATACGGCTATGCAGTTTCCAGCCAAAAGTGTTTGTACAACAAATTGCGGCACGTTTGAAGTCAGAGTCGCGCAGTTTAGCGTGGAGTCGGCCTTAATTTGTGTAAAAGTTTTGATTTTGCCAAAAACAAAAAACAAATCACATCAAAAGCGGCAGATGCATATCGAAAGCGACGCGCCGCTTGTATCGATGAGATTGCTATCGAAATTAGATAACGATAACAACAAACACTTCTTGTGCGTCGTGTCAAACACGACTTAATTACACGCACGAAACAAACTTTTCCAGACACGAACTGTTCCGTTGCACAGCCTCTTTGATCTACACTGAAACAAAAGCAACCAAGCGAGGGGGTGGGGGGAGTGTCAGGGCATGGCTATTTTTGGTTGGCGCTTTTTTCTCTTGCGGTCTATTGGAATTTCGCCTGGGGTAAGGCAATTTATCAATGTGCAACTTCAAAGCGTGCGCAAAAATAGCCAAAGATTGCGTATTGACGAAACAGAACAAGTAAGAAGGCTCTGGTCGAGAAATGCCGACTAGACGATACCCTGAACCATATACTTTAAGCGTACAGTCACTACTATAATACTACATACTCGACTTAACTTCAATACTCCATATCTCCAGTGTTTCTCAACCGATTTCAATATAAATTTCACAGCTTGTCATTATTTAGTCAAATCTTTCAAACTGCGTCTAAAAGTTTTCCAAATTCAAGATTTTGCTGTTATCGATAACATGTGTATATCGGAAACGGGAAGAGTTATCGAAAATTTGAAACAAACTTGTACTGCCTAGGGATCAGGCGAGCTTATATACCAAATCTGGAGTCACTAGCTCTTATAGTCTCTGAGATCGACAGACGGAACTTCAATGATACAAATCTCCGGTGTTTTTCAACCGATTTCAATATATATATTAGAGATTGTAATTATTTAGTCTAATGCTTCAAACTGCATGAAAAAGTTTTCCAAATTCAAGATTTTGTTGTTATCGATAACATGTGTATATCGAAAACGCGAAAGTTATCGAAATATATAACGACTCGGCTGTTGATGCTGATCAAGAATATATATACTTTATGGGTTCGGAGATGCTTTCTTCTGGGTTTTACGTACTCTTGCACCAAACCATTATACCCTTTTTACCCATTTTCAATGGGTTCAGGTTCTAAAATCGATGAATGCTTTAACACTTTTCAGGGCATAAAATCGATGAATACTTTAACACTTTTTTATTTTTTGTTAACTCTTTTGCAGACTCTGGCAGCGAATCGGGCTCACACAAAAGTATTAGGGAAAAGCGTCCATCGGGTCCATCGGATGGCAAGCCGACGCGAGTGCGAACCGTTTTAAATGAGAAGCAGCTGCATACGCTAAGGTAAGCAATCTAAATCTCTCCCATCTACCTCAAATCCTACTATTATTAAGCTAATCCTTATCGCTTTAGAACCTGCTACAATGCTAATCCGCGACCTGATGCGCTAATGAAGGAACAGCTGGTGGAGATGACCAGCTTGTCGCCGCGAGTTATTCGAGTTTGGTTCCAGAACAAGCGCTGTAAGGACAAGAAGAAGACCATCCAAATGAAGCTGCAAATGCAACAGGAGAAGGTAAGACCCGATAGCAATACTCATGTATAACATTTGCTTAACTGTTGGGTACTTCTTCGTAGGAGGGTCGCAAACTTGGCTATGGCGCCATGCAGGGCATACCAATGATAGCCAGTTCGCCGGTACGGCACGATTCGCCATTGAATCTGCAGGGTCTGGATGTGCAGACATATCAGCCGCCATGGAAAGCCTTAAGCGATTTTGCCCTGCACGCCGATCTCGACAGCAATGGGGCCATCAATACCCACACGCCCGCATTTCAGCAGTTGGTCAATCAGGTAAGAGCAAGAAGAATCTAGTCGAGAAATCCCGACTAGACTATAGCCTGAACCAGATACTTTACGCATACAGTCAGTGCTTGCTAGTATGTGTGTGTAAGCGTATAGTACATGCTTCACTTAGCTTCAATGTTCCATATCTCCGGTGTTTTTCAACCGATTTCAATAAAATTTTCATAGATTGTCATTATTTCGTCTAATCTTTCAAACTGCATCAAAAAGTTTTCCAAATTCAAGATTTTGCTGTTATCGATAACATGTGTATATCGGAAATCGGGAAAGTTATCGAAAATTTGAAACAAACTTGTACTGCCTAGGGATTAGGCGAGCATATGTACCAAATCTGGAGTCTCTAGCTCTTATAGTCTCTGAGATCGACAGACTGAACTTCATATGCTCCATATCTCCGGTGTTTTTCAACCGATTTCAATAAAATTTTCATAGATTGTCATTATTTCGATTAATATTTCAAACTGCATCAAAAAGTTTTCCAAATTCAAGATTTTGTTGTTATCGATAACATGTGTATATCGAAAACGCGAAAGTTATCGAAATATATAACGACTCGGCTGTTGATGCTGATCAAGAATATATATACTTTATGGGTTCGCAGATGCTTCCTTCTGCCTGTTACATACTTATGCACAAAACCATTATACCCTTTTTACCCATTTTCAATGGTTTTAGGGTATAAAAAACGGGGAAAACTAGCTACAAACATTACTTACAACATTGAAATTCTTTTGTTGCAGATGCATGGCTATGATTTGAATGGTATGCCCGTGTTGCCACCGCATCCGGCACTGGGAGCGCATGGGGGCGGCGGACCGCCCGGCCAGCAAATGAACGGTCCGCCGGGCGGCAGCAGCATGGACTCGGGCATCACGTCGCACCATCATCCGGATAGCACAGACTCGTATGTGACATACCTGGAGAGCGATGACAGTATGCAAGGCAGTCCATAGATCTAAAACGTATCGTATCTAATCTCAGCCTTCTTTTGTTGATCCAGAATCGAAGCTGGCGCTGACGCCATCGTCCTCGTCATCGGCATCGGCAACCACATCGATCTCATCGCCGCCGTCATCAGCAGTGGGTGCAGGTGGTCCAACGTGTGGTGCTGTGGGTCCAGTGGGTTCCATGGGTTCCATGGGCATGGGCATGGGTCTTGGTGGCATTGGTGGTGGCATGATCGCGGCCAATCAATCGGCAACGGAGCAGCTAATGCAAATGCTACAAAAGGTAACCGGTTCGCCGGCATCGGTCCTCTGAGCGCAACTCCAACATTCACTGGTGATGGCGACGATGATGCGGATGCGGATGTGGATGCGGATGTGGATGCAGATGCGGATGCGAACGCGAACGCGTATGCAGGGCTGCCGGCTGCTGTCAAACAGCGCCAATTAACAGCTCAAGGGCTTTGTGGCAAAAGAAAAAAACATTTTCAAAACTTTACCAAGCGATTTCAATACTTTTTGTTTTTCGATTCGGTGCCAAAAATACAAACCTAGGGTCTCTGGCCAGGCTCCTTTCTAGTACTTAAGTCGTTGGCCCCGCTGACTTGGCTCGCTGATTATGCACTGATTCTGGTTGTGGGTTGGGGGATTTCGATACAGTTTCCAGTTTTTTGAGTTCTAATTTTTTTGATCGTTTCCTTTGTTATGTAATATAAACTTTTGTTGTTCAGTTTCGCATTAAATTGTTTACGCAAAAAAACAAAACAAAAAAATTTAAAAATCCTAAAAAAAAAACACAAAAAATGCTCATACACTTGAAAAGTTTTAACAATAATTTCGCATTAAAAAACCAAAACAAAAACGAAAAAAAAAATCTCGTCAAGTAGGGAATTTCATTAAACACAAATTGTACATAACTTTTATATATAAATACATGCATATATATATATATATGTATATTTTCATTAAAAATGCAAAAAAAGGAATCGACAAAAAATTCTTATGCGTAAATTAAAAACAAAATGGTATGAAACAAAAACAACGAGAAATTGACTATAAAAAAAAAACAAAATAAAAAATGAAACTCGTGTGTATTATATGGTATATATATATATATATAAACTGCAAAGTTAACTCAACTATAAAAATAAAACGCACTTGGCCAGTTGTAAATCGAATTAACAAAAAAAAAAAACAATTTGCAGCTACGTTAAGTTCATGAAAAATTGTATTGAAAAGGAATGAGAAGTCAAGGAAGGTATAAAAATATGGAAACATGTTTATAAGTGAGAACTGTAACTAAATGTAGACTTATTTGTTAGTTTTTTAAAAATATATTTCCAATTAACACAAAGAGTAAATAGAATAAATCGAATGCAAACTGTAAGGCAGCGAACGTACCAAGGATGTTTAATAAATTTGTTTCGTGAAGCAACTAATGTATTTTCAATAACATTTAAATAATATTAATAATAAACAGTGCATAAGTAATTTTAGTAACTATAGAAAATGTTTAAATGAAATTACAAACGAAAATAAATTACAAAAATCATCAAAATACAAAAACTTGTATTCTTATTTTTAAATTTCAAAATATCGCGCGCATTCTCTATGCGATTGGCAGCACTTTGAACTCTGTTTTGCAGCACTGTTTGGGGCGCTGCCAACTTCAAGTGAGTTACAAATTGCGCACAGCCAACTTCAAGTGAGTCAAAATTTGCGCACAGCCAACTTCAAGTGAGTCAAAATCCGCACGCAGCCAACTTCAGCTGACAGGCATGTAAATAATAGTTGAAGCTGCTTATTTCAGCTGCTCTTACTTTAGTTTAAATTAATATAAAACGCCATGTCAATAGCAAAACGTGTACAGGTTGGTATTAATGAAATTCACCGACTCGAAGCTACAACAAAAACCCCAATTTACTTGCAGCAATGGGCGACATTTGCGCGCACCTGGCACATTTACGACTGCACCTGGCAGAATCCATTCGAGTCCGCTCGTCTGGTCAAAACACATCTGATGGGTCTGCACAAGCCAATATATCATCCAATGAGTAAGTAGAACACAATATATATCTGATTTGCAATAGTTTTAAGTGAAAACGCGTGGAATTTCGTTTGAAGCTAGTACGTTCATTACGTCACAAGCGGCGCGAGTGTTGTGCAGCCGGTCGTAAGATGGCGCTTTAACAGCGAAATGAAGAAAACTCAAGCAAAACAAAAAACTCTAGGTTAGCTTAATATCCATTTTTATCCCAATAAAGTCTTAATGCGCATTGTACTTGTTTTTAGATGACTGCGGCGATCATGTGGTCCTGATTAATACCAAAGAGATAGCGCTACCTGGCGATGAGTGGATCAAGCGCGTCTATTTCCATCACACTGGCTATCCGGGCGGCGCCTCCTGGACACTCGCCTGGCAGCTCCACGAAAAGGATCCCACCCTGGTAATGAAAAAGGCAGTCTACAATTCAATGACTGGCAATCTACAACGCAGACACACAATGCAACGATTGCATCTCTTTTCCGATGATCAAGTTCCTGAGAATATATTAGCGAATGTTACGAATCAAATACGTACTCCTCGCACAGTGCCCCAACGGCTGGATCACATTGATAAGGAGACGCTGG
This sequence comes from Scaptomyza reducta, assembly GCA_035044485.1. NCBI lineage: Eukaryota > Metazoa > Arthropoda > Insecta > Diptera > Drosophilidae > Scaptomyza > Scaptomyza reducta. Next base: position 63,960 of record JAWNNV010000419.1, read on the forward strand.
AGAACTTCCCTGCTATTATGGATTATCCCAAGGATTATGTGCTGCGCTAAGCCAGGCATTCAATAGAGTATTCTTAAGCAAAATATATATATATTGTACCATTATGTCGATTTGTTCATTTCTTTGCATATCGCTTGAGAAATTGTGAATAAAGTCGACTGAAATAATAAATTCAAACACAAAATATATTTGTTTTATTTTACTCTCCCCCAGAGCAGTCAAATTTATTATCCTTGTTTGCCATTTTCTCAAATATTTTGCTATTTCACTTGCGTTTTTATGCCATAACTTGGTCATTTTCGTAAGGACATCGGCAGGATATGTATTTTTGAGATCGTATGATCAAGGATTATCGATTTGCATTTAAAGTTTTTCAAAATTCGCCAAAAAAATTTTCCTGAAAAAAAGACAAGGGGGTAGGTCAGAAATTTTGATGATTTTTGAAAAAAGGGTCGTATTTCAGTTGTTTTAAGGACTATTCGGATGTCCTTTGGAACATAGGTAGTCCTTGGGCTGCCGCTTCAAATAAAACAATAAAAAGGACGAAAGTCCTTAAAATAGCCAAGATATAAGGACTTTTTTAAAAAACAGAAAAATGCTTCTAAATTGGACAAATCCTTTCGGATCCTTGCGAGTCCTGCGTCAAATATTAGGTTTTGACTAGAGCTACAAACTGGCCAAAGGACATTCCAATTGTCCTTGTAGTTTTCGAGCAAACAGCGATTTTGTGACTTTTTAGCGATTCCCATTCGACCTGGGCTCAATTTTTTTGAAGTGTTGCATTCTTAGATAACCCCCTATTTTTTATATGTCGTTTGATAGAGTTGGTCTTTACGATTCTAACGCACCATGTCCTGCGAAAATCTGCAAGGATTTGGCCGAGTTAGAGCTGTTTTAGTATGGAAAGGATTATGTGCGCCCCTAAAAGTATGCACAAATTTTTTTAGATGTCTGTGAAATACCAGGCGAACAGAATCCAGCAGCAGGTAACTCTTTAAAGTAAGAAACCACTCAGAATTCACGTACAGAGCTCAAGGTCAAATTGATCTTTGAGTTTTCACTCAGTCGCTCATTCTGTTCACAGCTCAGCTGCTGTTAGTTAACATTTTAAATTACAGATCAGCCTACTGCTGAATTCTGTTCGCCTGGTATTTCACAGGCCGAAATCTATCGAGAAAATTTATTTTGGCCATCTGAAAAATACCAAAAAATTCAAAAAATTCCAAAATACGATATTACGGGGCATTTAAACTGGCGTTCGCCAAGTGAAATACCAGGCGCACAGAAGTCAGCAGCAGGCTGATCTGTAACTTAAAATGTTAAATAATAGCAGTTAACAGAATGAGCGGCTGACTGAAAACTTTAGTTTAAACCGAGCTCAAGTTATGAGTTTTCACTCAAAGTTTTCACTCAGTCGCTCATTCTGTTCACAGCTCAGCTGCTGTTAGTTAACATTTTAAATTACAGATCAGCCTACTGCTGAATTCTGTTCGCCTGGTATTTCACAGACAGAACTGTATCGAGAAAATTAATTTTGGCCATCTGAAAAATACCAAAAAATACTAGAAATTTCGAAAAATACAAAAAAATACCAAAAATACTAGATATCAAAAAATTCCAAAAAATACCAAAAATACTAGATATTACGAAAAATTTTAAAAAAAATACTAGATATTGCGAAAAACTCGTAAAATCACGCTGAAATGAAAAAAAATAATAAAAAATACTAAAAAAAATACCAAAAATATCAGATATTACGAAAAACTCGTAAAATATCGCTGAAAAATAATAAAAAAAAAACACATTGATGTTATTTAAATTTTTAAAATATATTTTTATTTATTTAAATGTATTTTTATTTATTACATTGAATGATGAACAGTATTAATTTTTGTTGTATAAGAAAATAAGTGGTTTTTGTTTGCATAAATTTGTAGACATTAGACTATTTTTTTTCAGAGATATGACATAGCTTCTTATATAATATATGATGTATTAAATGCAAATTACAGTATATTTAATATTAGTTAGTTATTAGTTAGTATTAATTATTGAAATTGTGAAATATTTACAATATATTTAACATTAGTTAGTTAATTAGTTATTAGTTAGTATTAATTATTGAAATTGTGAAAGATTTATATATACAATATTGTATGTTTGTACGTATGCGATGGACTTGTAAAGATATTCAGGGTATCTGCTAGTCGGTATATCTCGACTAGAGCCTTCTTGTTTTATTTTCTCAAAACACTTTAAAGCCAAACGCAAAAAAAAGGCTAAGCTGTCATCACTGCAAAAAATTCCCTCCATATGCATTTGAAATCTTTGTCATCGATATATTTGCGATAACGAATCCGCAGCCCTGGTTTGCCAATATGTTTTCTATTACCGGCAATCGACGCAGTCAATTGCATACATTCTCCATATTTTATTTTTTTTTTTACAACGCCCACGAAATTTTTGGAGCGTGTGATCATCCAACTAAATCTTAAGTATTCAGAAGCCAAGCAGCTGGTGAGAATTTAGTATTTGCTGCAGTTGTTAAGTGGAAATCGGCGTCGCTCTTGTCTTATCGCGCTTATCTGGCACTCGAATAAAACTAAACACTTAAAACTTTTGTTTGTTTTGCAGTCACCCGTCGAACATTGTGCACGTCGCAACGTCAGCCGCCGCATTATCAATCGCAATTGTTGCCCATTTACAAGGTACAACAACGCAACATGGGTCGTTTGGGCACCGTTGATCCCAGCTCCTACTCCCAGCCGGACCTGATTACGACCGAGCACAGCGCCATCTGTTGGAAGGTGGATTTCGAGTCAACCAAACTGAGTGGCAGCGTTCAGCACAAGTTCAATGTGCTGTCGAGTAATCTGGAGAGTATTGTAAGCAAGCAAGCTTCGTCTACGACACCCCTATAACTGTTCTCTCTTCTTCTTTCTAGCTGCTTGATGTGCGCGATATAGAGGTGAAGAATGCCACGTTGCTGGTCGCTGGCTCGGAGCAGCCCATCAATTACTTCATCAGCGATCCCGTGCCCGATATGGGCCAGAAGCTGACGCTCGAACTGCCTGCGGGCACAGCCAAGGGCAGGTGCGATAAGCTATAATCTTTATAGCGCCTGTAAATCATACTTATAATCATATCTCCAAAATGTAGTCTTAATGTGCGCATTGATTATGAGACGGCGAGCAATGCCAGTGGACTGCAATGGCTGAATCCCGCCCAAACGCTGGGCAAGAAGCATCCGTACATGTTCTCGCAGTGCCAGGCCATCCATGCACGCTCCGTGATCCCGTGCCAGGATACGCCGGCGGTGAAGTTCACCTACGATGCGGTTGTAGAGCATCCCACTGAGCTGACGGCGCTGATGAGTGCGTTGATAGCTAAGAATGAGCCGGGCAAGACACAGTTCAAGCAGGCGGTGCCCATTCCCGCCTATCTGGTGGCCATTGCCATTGGCAGGCTTGTGTCGCGTCCCTTGGGCGAGAACTCGAATGTGTGGGCCGAGGAGGCGATTGTGGATGCCTGCGCCGAGGAGTTCTCGGAGACGTCAACCATGCTGAAGACCGCCTCGGATCTGTGCGGTCCGTATGTGTGGAAGCAATATGATTTGCTTGTCATGCCGCCCTCGTTTCCATTTGGTGGCATGGAGAATCCTTGCCTCACATTTGTCACGCCCACCTTGCTGGCGGGCGACAAGTCTTTGGCCAATGTGGTGGCTCATGAGATCGCGCACAGCTGGACGGGTAATCTGGTGACGAACAAGAACTTCGAGCATTTCTGGCTCAATGAGGGCTTCACTGTGTTCGTCGAGTCGAAGATCGTGGGACGCATGCAGGGCGCCAAGGAGCTGGACTTCCGTATGCTGAGCAATCTCACCGAGCTCCAGGAATGCGTAACTAGCTGAGAAACTTCCAATTATGATTTCCTTGTAACAAATTGAACCTCCTTTTAGATGCGTACTCAACTCTCTGACACGCCGGAGCTAACCAAGCTGGTTGTCGATCTGAGCAACTGCGGACCCGATGATGCTTTCTCCTCAGTGCCGTACATCAAGGGCTCCACGTTCCTGCGCTATTTGGAGGATCTGCTCGGCGGTCCCGAGGTCTTTGAGCCCTTCCTGCGCGATTACCTGAAGAAGTTTGCCTACAAATCGATTGTTACGGATGACTTTAAGGGCGCACTGTACGACTACTTTAAGGATACGGACAAGCAGGATAAACTCAAAGTTGTTGACTGGGATTTGTGGCTGACCAGCGAAGGAATGCCGCCAATTATACCCAAGTATATTTGTTAATCTCCAAATGTATCAAAATGTTCTCATTCAAAATGTATTTTTAGATTCGATGAATCGCTGTCGAATGTGACCAAGGAGCTGGCCTCTCAGTGGAGCAGCCAGACTGTCGCTGAGCTGGCCAAGAGCACGGACATCAAGCAGGACATTTCAATACATCAGCTGATTGAGTTCTTGGGCAAACTCATTGAGTGCAAGGACATTGTTGAGCTAACTGAACCCAAAATTGAGCTGCTCGAGAGCACATACGATCTGAAGCAGTCCAAGAATGCCGAGGTGCGTTTCCGTCTCAATCGCTTGATTATCCGTGCACGCTTGATGAAACGTCTCGATGAGATCATTGAGTTTGCCAACTCGAACTTCCGCATGAAGTTCTGCCGACCCATCTATCGTGATTTGGGCGATTGGGCCGAGGCTAAGCCAGCGGCTGTGGCAAACTTTCTGAAGGTCAAGGATCAAATGATGGCCGTCTGTTCGCACACCATCGAAAAGGATCTGGGATTGAAGTAGAGAACAGCAACAACTGCATTTAAATTTGAATTTTTGATAGCACTTTGCATTTTTCGACTTGAAGTCGCTTTTTTTTTGTGAAATAATAAACAGGAAACAAAAATTTTCAGTACACTTTTCATGAATTATTGTTTTTATTAAAAAATAAGCAAAACTACGTTTATAACAAGTAGATTTTCCATTTCCATGCTCATTGTATGCGACTGTTTATTTTTGGTTTTTCTTTCTTGCATTCGAATTTGTCGACAAAAATTGTTGTGAATCGTTTTTTAATTTAATTTTTTTGGTTTGTTTTTTTGTTGTGCAATTGGCCCAAAGCATTGCCAATTTGTTCACTTTGCTTTTGACTAACATTATATAGTGTAGAACTAACCAAATGTTGTTCAACTTTCATGTGTCCTAGGCGACAAATATACTTTCGTTTTAACTTTAGTTTAATTTCATTTTTTTGTTGTCATACAATTTGTTTTCATCCTGTTTTAAATTCTTTAAAGTTCTGCTCGTAATTTACCTTGTTATACACACACACACAGATATTAAATTTATTATTGTTTGCTTGCGTTTTTTTTTGTAACTTCTCGACGAGTTTTGCTTTATTGTTTAAACTAATCAACAATTTGTATGTTTTACATTGACCAAAATGCAACCTCAACTTTCTCTAACGCTGAAAATTTCTCCTCCTTTCTGTTTCGTAGTGGACAAAGTTTATTTTTAAGAGTTTTTTCTTTTGTGTTTTGTGTTTTGTGTTTTCTTTTGTTTGTTTTTCATATAAATTTCTTGTTGTCTTGTTGAGGAATAAAAACTATCACGCACTAGAATTATCATTGGAACGGGATGTGGATGGACCGGCACCCAGTTCATCGCCTACGACGAATGTGGGACTCTGGCGGGACGTTGACGCAACCGGCTGATAATGATAGCCCTCGCGATAACGCTGATTGGGTTTGATGCGTGCAGTTTGTGTGTGACCCAATGTTGGACGCTGATTAAGCTCATTGGGTCGTTTGGCTATAACCCGCGAGAGACAGATTTGTTAGTAATCATCATCACCACCACCACCATGAATGGATTAATCGAACTGTAGCTTACCAGGTATATAAGGCTTTTGATTATAGGACGATTGTTGTTGTTGTTGTTGTTGGTTATATTGATCGGCGACCGTTGCATTGCCATTCGTTTGGCTGCTGTGCTGATACGGCGCCAGGCTATGGCCAGTGTCTGGCTGTAGCTGCAG
>JAWNNV010000419.1:75000-186381 GCA_035044485.1 Scaptomyza reducta
GGTATTTTTATTGGGTGAGCGAAGCGATGGGTGAGAGAGATAGGAAGAGGGAATGACCAAAGCAGTCTCGTCCTCAATTCTCAATGGCGACGTTCAATGCGGCTGATGGCGCTGAAGATGTGCGGCAAGGGGCGATTGGGAGTTGCCTGCTGACTGCTGCTTATTATGCCGTCGCGTCGCTCCCTCCCTTACGCCCGTTTTGCGGAATTATCGATTACGAATGAATATTTCATTAGCAGACATGCCAGCAGCGGCAGAGGAGCAGACAAAAGGGTGCAAGGGTGCAAAGGTACCTTACGCTTATGCTGACTTCATTGCTTTGTCGTTTTCGGGTCGCGCCATTCAATTAAAATGCAGCATACTTTTCAGCGCGACAAAAAAAAAGGCAGAAACTGCAGCTGCCAACTTTTCGATTTACAACTTTAGCAGATGTCCAACAAACATGATGCATAATAATTACCTTTACTTATTACTCGCTTATGCTGTTTTTTTTGCTTTTGCAGCATAATTATGCCCGCTGGGTAATTAATGCAGCGCAGCCAAACGTTTGCCAAATGAGATGCGACTTTTGGAGAGGAAATGGCAGCTGGGAAATTAAGAGGTTAATAGCATTGGTCTTCATTAGCAATGCATAAAAGAAATGTAGGTTTCTTCGTTGTAGAAGCCTGTCTGTTGAAGTTCCAAGAATCTTTTGTGAATGTTTTTATACGATTTAACTTTCATACTTGTTTCACGATTTGTTTCCAACTTACGAATTCAAAGTTAAGTTGAGTTTTGATCCTATAAACCAAAGTAGTTTCATTCAAACTGAAGTTTCAAAATCTAATACATGACAAAATTTTCCAAATTTCAAAAATATCTTTTACAAATCGTATCAAAATTTGTACATAAAATTAAAAAAAATATTTCAAAAAAAAAAAATATTTCAAAAAAAAATAAAAAAATTTGTTATGGATCCCAGACGGGTAAGTAGCTTATCCTTTACGTAGCTCAAAGTATAATATCCTTATAATTTCCATAGAACGTGTACGTGTGCGAATTGTATCCACATAGACGTGCAACGAACTTTTATCGCACTCCGGAGCCAAAGGTCTCGAAGCAAAGCCGAAAAGCCGAACACCCTACAAACGACGGGGTTCTTTCCTCGAGTAGTTCGATTAATATTTCGCTCAATGGTTCACGCCAACAATCGGAAATATTGCATACGCGTTCATCGGAACTTCGGCGGCTGACTTACTTTTCCTGAAGCTTATGGTGGATTTTTAAGGAACTGAATCGTGATTGGTTTTAAAATTAAATGTTAATAAAATAAAAATTATTGATTTATTTTTATTTCTTGTTTTTCCCCGTCTTTAATCTTTGAACGTCCCGAGAGTTTAATCCTTTGTAGAAACATATATTAAGGAAAAGCTCTTGACAGATCTATAAAGGAATCAGTAAGCTCACGCTCTCACTCCCTCTCTTTCCACTCTTCTATCTCTCCCTCTCTACTGTCCTCTCCCTCTCTCAACACTCACAATGTTAACGCTTCTTAATTCCCAAAAAAGGTGCTTGAAAATAATTATAGGCAGAGTTTTTCGGGCGCAGCTGTGTGCCGTTGCTTACGTAAGCTCCTAACGGGATATTAAGCGTGCTTTGCGTGTGTGTGTGTGTGTGTGTGTTATGCATATCATTGCTTTATGCGCGTCTCGCTGAAATGAACACCTTCGTTTCTCTGCCACCCTCCCTCTACCTACTGGCACCTGCAGGAATCCACCTGACACGTGAGCTCCATGGAATACAATACGAAAAAAGAAAAACAAAATGGAGGCCTCGACATGTCATGGACGCGAATGCCGCGACACGCAAGCCCCCAAAGTCCCAGAGCAGCTGGCTCCTTCTCCTCCTGCTCCTTCTACCCGAAAACGTGACCCGCCTCCTTTACTCCTCCCCTACCCCCTTGTCCGAAACACGCCGCATGTCGTTTTCACTTTTGTAAGAAATCTTCGTTTGGCTTTCGTTTTAAGCTGCGGACTTTCCAAATCGACTGCGAACTTGGAAACTCGGATAAGTCTGATTAAATGCCCTCAACTCACATAAATTGGAATCAGGTTAAGCTTTAAGAAGGCTTAAGTCATTCTTTTGTGATAATTTCCTTTATCGATAACTTTCGTTAAGCTTGTAGAACGCTTCTATTTCTGTGAGGAGGATTTTATCATAAATTTAAGGTAATTTCCTTTATCGATAACTTTATTGTTTCTTTCACAATCGATAAACAACATGTTTGACTTTTCGTTAAGCTTTTAGAACGATTTTATTTCTCTGTAGAGGATGAAGTCATTCTTTTATGATAATTTCCTTTATCGATAACTTTCGTTAAGCTTTTAGAACGCTTCTATGTGAGGAGGATTAAGTCATAGTTTTACCGTAATTTCCTTTATCGTTTCTTTCACAATCGATAAACAACATGTTTGACTTTTAGTTAAGCTTTTAGAATACTTTTATTTCTGTGTAGAATATTTAATCATCATTTTAATGTAATTTCCTTTATCGATAACTTTATCGTTTCTTTCATAATCGATACACAACAAGCTATACTTTTAGTTAAGCTTTAAGAACGATTTTAGAACACTTTTATTTCTGTGTAGAGGATTAAGTCATAATGTTAAGGTAATTTCCTTTATCGATAACTTAAGCGTTCCTTTTACAATCGATAAACAACAAGTTCTACTTTTAGTTAAGCTTTTAGAACACTTTTATTTCTGTGTAGAGGATTTAATCATAATTTTAAGGTAATTTGCTTTATCGATAATTAATCGTTTTCTTCATAATCGATAAACAACCAATTCTATCCTCACTTTTTTGAAAGCTTTTATTTCTGTGTAGAGGATTTAATCATAGTTTTACCGTAATTTCCTTTATCGATAACTTTATCGTTTCTTTCATAATCGATAAGCAACACGTTCCACTTTTAGTTAAGCTTTAGTTAGAACACTTTTATTTCTTTGTAGAACATTTAATCAGAATTTTTAGATAATTTCCTTTATCGATAACTTTATCGTTCATTTCACAATCGATAAACAACATGTTCCACTTTTAGTTGAGCTTTTAGAACGTTTTTTTTTTGTAGAAGATTTAATCATAATTTTAAGGTAATTTCCTTTATCGTTTCTTTCATAATCGATAAACAAAAGGTTATACTTTTCGTTAAGCTTTCAGAACGATTTTATTTCTGTGTAGAGGATGATGTCATTCTTTTATGATAATTTCCTTTATCGATAACTTTATCGTTTCTTTCATAATCGATAAACAACACGTTCCACTTTTAGTTAAGCTTTTAGAACACTATATTTCTGTCTAGAGGATTTAATCATAATTTGAAAATAATCGATAACTTTATCGATAGGTTTATCGTTATACTCAACAAGTTATAACCTCCCTTTTTGAACGCTTTTATTTCTATGTCGAGCATTTAATCATCATTTTAAATTTCCTTTATCGATAACTTTGTCGATTCTTTCATAACCGATAAACAACAAATTCTAACCTCACTTTTTTTGAACGTTATTTTTTGTGTAGAGGATTTAATCATAATTTTAAGGTAATTTTCTTTATCGATTCTTTCATAATCGATACACAACAAGTTCTATCCTCCCTTTTTGAACACTTTTATTTCTGTGTAGAGGATTTAATCATAGTTTTACCGTAATTTCCTTTATCGATAACTTTATCGTTTTTTTCATAATCGATAAACAACACGTTCCACTTTTAGTTAAGCTTTTAGGACACTTTTATTTCTGTCTAGAGGATTTAATCATAATTTGAAAATAATCGATAACTTTATCGATAGGTTTATCGTTATACTCAACAAGTTATAACCTCCCTTTTTGAACGCTTTTATTTCTATGTCGAGCATTTAATCATCATTTTAAATTTCCTTTATCGATAACTTTGTCGATTCTTTCATAACCGATAAACAACAAATTCTAACCTCACTTTTTTTGAACGTTATTTTTTGTGTAGAGGATTTAATCATAATTTTAAGGTAATTTCATTTATCGATAACTTTATCGTTTCCTTCATAATCGAAATTCTAACCTCACTTTTTTTTAAGCTTTTATATCTGTGTAGAGTTTTAGTTTTTTCATAGTTTTAGCGTAATTTCCTTTATCGATAACTTTATCGATTCTTTCACAATCGATAAACAGCAAGTTCGAACCTCACTTAGCTAAGAAAATAAGCTTGCAATAGGATATATCTTAGTCTACTACTCTCTCTCTCTCTCTCTCTGTCTCCCTCTAGATCACTCTCCCTTGTGTAATATTTTGTTATTGTTGTAGTTGCAGTTGCATTTAAACATTCGAAATGGGCGACCCTCAAATGGGCGGGCGGTGCAACAACCTCGTTTCGCTGCTTGATTACTGCAATGTGCCTCGGGCGCCGACCTTGAACCACTTTCATTTCTAATTTCGGTTTGGGTTCGCCCAACTTGCTTCGAGTTTGAGTTGGAGTCGAGACGAGCGAAGCTTGAAATAACTTTTTTTGATGACGACAGAGAAATTTGTGTGTGTTCGGGCTGGCTTCTACTATTAATAATGACCAGGGCTTAACTGCAACTTAATTGCACACACGTACAAGTGGTCAAACTATGCACATGTGTGTGAGTGTGTGGGCGTGTGTGGGTGTGAGTGTGTGTGCGTGTGTGGTTAGCTACTATGACAGCAACTAAAAATAAACAAATGAGCCAAGCGCCCAAAAGCTGTAAAACGAAGAGACTGAGACGGAGAGCTCTGAACTGGAACTGAGAGCGAAGAGCAGCGACTGCGCGCAGAGAGAGAGAAAGAGAGAGAGAGAGGGGAGCAAGCTGACGCAGCGAGAGCGAAGAGTGAGAGTGAATGAGTGTGAGTTGTTGTTGGGCCAAAGGATTTCAAGGAAGTGAAATTGCTGCAGACAGGAGTTTGCCCGACCCGCCTGTCATTTCCTTGCTTTATATATGTATGTGTGTGTGTGTGTGTGTGTGTATGTATGTGTGTGTATGTGTTTGTGTGTGTTTGAGCATTTTTTGTTTGGTAGCAAAAGCACGTTGAGCTCAGCTATGTACAAAAGCAGCAGCCCACTCCCCCCTCAACACTTATCCCTTCCCCTCCCGCAAACACCTAACACTACCCTTAGTGGCTGCACTTAAAAGTGTTATATTGACATTTGGCTACACAATTTTTATGATTTATGCTGCAATGCATATACATATACATATACACATACATATATATATATATGTGTGTGTGTGTGCATAAGTATGTGTTAGCATGTGTGCGTGTGTGAGTGCTGTAATCGCTGCTCTATTTTTAGTTTACCAACAACAACAACAATAAGAATGGAGCGCTGCAAAGCATGCTATAAATTTTTGTGTTGTGGGCGGCAACATTTCGTGTACACAACTAGTTAAATATATAAAAAGAATTTAATTCATTATATTTTTTTTTGATTTGCACTTGACCCACCTTTTTTTTTGTGTGTAAAACTTATTTGCAGCTGCTGCTTGGGCTTTCGTTTTCTTTATTTAACAAATGCGCGGCACGTTCCCAAAAACAAAAAAAAAACCAAAAAAAAATATTTGGGAAGTTTCGATTTCGATTCCTTTTTTGACAAGGGCACGCAGAAATCTACGACAATTTGCCTATTTCATATATGCTTTTAAATGTTGCTGACTGTATGTATCTGTGTGTGTGTGTGTGTGTGTGTGTGTTAGTGTGGGGCTATGCTCGTCAAGTTTTATGTCAGTTCATTCATCGGCCAAAATGTTGAGCACAGAACGCAGGCTGTTGTCGCCTCTGCATATATGTATGTGATTGTGTGTTTGTGTGTGTGTCTATGGTGGTGGTGGTGGTGGTGTGTGTGCTGCGTGCTCCTGCCAATGTCAGATTTGTATTTAAGCGTCGATTTCGTTTTGGCTGCCTGCATATTTTCCACTCGTTTTGTTGCTTGACTTTTCGCTTCGTTCCGTTCCTTTACTCATTCATTAAGCACTTGTAATTATTGGAAACACATTTTCACACATTTCGGGTAATTGGTATATATATATATTTAATTATATTTTTTTTTATTTGTTGTGTATTTGCTAATGAAATTCAATTTACATTTCGCATTTGTTTTGCAGCGGGCACACGAAAATCATTATTCAGTGCGCCCGAAAGTGTGCAACGTTTTTTTGTGCTGTCTTCTCGGGCCATGCTGCTGCTTCCAACATTTGCCCACACACACACAAACACACACACACACACGCGAGCTGCCTCTGCTCTGCCCGTATAGACGCACTCACGGACACTGCTGCTGCTGAGGCACAGAGATAGGCGTTCGCGGTACACGTTTGGTTCTGCTGCGCGGGGGAACAAGTAGTAGTTGTGTACAGGCGGGAGCAAGAACAACAACAAACAGCAGGAGCAATAGTAGTTGTAGTAAAAAGTAGCAGCAACGGACACGGGCAGCGGAATAGCCTAAAATCGAGACACGTTCGGACAAACGAAAACAAACGACAACCGACAACGTTGAAAGCCAGCAAAAGACTGAAAGCCAAATGCTGTCGCGAGCCCAGCGAAGAGCCTCTCAGAGAGTGTGCGAGAGAGAGAGAGAGAGAGAGAGCGAGAGAGAGAGAGAGAGAGAGAGAGAGAGAGAGAGAGAGAGAGAGTAAAAGCTGTAAAGGATTTGCAGCATTCGAAAACTGATTCCGGAACTTGTAAATCAAATATATTTTTTGAAAAGTTTCAAAAGTGTTTTCGAACACATATGTAAAACTTTCATTTACAACAAACTTCTCATAGAATCAATAAGTTATAGAACTCAAAAAACGAAAAAAAAAAACTTTCTGAAACGAGTAAAAAGAAATGCAAAAGATTGATGAAAACAATGTGCACAAAAGTCGCATCCAAAAGGTAGCTAAAACTATCGAACTTTAACTAAATCGAACTTATACATTCCGAAACAGATTCAGGCACTAAATGCAGAGCTAAAGCGACAGAATGCTCAACTGAAGCAGAAACATTCCATGTGCATGAAGCCGAAGGCAACTGTGCCGCGCAAGCAGGAGCAACAGGAGAAACCTCTGACAGATTCCCCTACCCGATTCACAGTTTCCCCTACCCGATTCACAGATTCCCCTACCAGGAAGGTGGAGCCAAAGTCCACACAGACTTGCATACGCCGCACGCAGCCGGATTCGAAGCGCGCTTCCAAGAAGCAAGAACAAACTGATGCACAACTTACCTACAGGATTCAGCGTCCAGCGGGTCAGCCGGCTGAGTCTAGCAGCGAACGGCGCGAATCTTGCTCTGATGCGGATTTTGGAGCGCGTTTGGCTTCGGTGAGGCCATGCGCGCGCGGTGTGGATCTGGTTTATGCGAACTTCAACTATGGCAAGGAGTCCAGCCTGATGACGCTGGCTGATCTGCAGGCGGGAATTCGCCGCGATGCCATCGAAGCGGGCGAAATTGAAGCGACGGAATCGCGTAGTAGCTCATTGAATTCGCCGCAAACGGTGATATCGGCGAAGAGCGGTGAAAATTTGCGTGAAACGGTCCTCTCACAGATTAAAATGCAACAGCAGCTCCAACAGTCCATCAACAAAATGACGCAGTTTAAGGATCACATGATTGCGAATCCCAAACGCCAGATGACGCCACCACAGCTAGTCGCAGATGGTTTGGATATTGATGCGACATTGGCAAACGCTAAGGATGTAATTACGTGCAAGGTGATGGCGCCCATTATGCGTCGCGTCCAGCGCTTGTACTATAACAATCTGCAAGAGAAAATCAACATATTAAAGGATATGGAACGTATACCGGACCTTGTGGACAACATATACCAGACATATGGCCAGCGGGCGCCAAAGCAGTGAACAAATATTGCGTTCGCACTCAATATGTACATTTAAATCGTTGTAATAGTTATAGTTTAGTTGATTGTATTGAATTTTTGGATTAATTAAACTTTTTAACACCAATATTTGCGCCTTTTTGTCGAAGCGAAAAGGTAACACGCAGTGTGACCAACTATTATAAGCATTAAAATGCACAGAAAAGTATCGATACTTGCTGGCAGCGTTCGCTGTGCTTGCGAGTGAACAAAAGCAAATAGCCGGCTTTTTATAACAAAATCTTACTACAGAAACTGTATCACACAATTTATAAATATTAAACAATTCTTGCATGCTGTTAATAACATTGGTAATGTTATTGTCGTCAATGATGCAGCCCTGGTTTCAAAAGCAGTGGGGGCTCTCGCATTCCCAAACATTGATTTTTCGTTGTGGACGCTACTGAATGCTGCCAATTGGGCTTACGTTAGTCGCTTGTTAACAACTAAAGGAATTTCTCCACCATAAAAATGAGCGGTAAGTTTAAAAAAAAAACAAGAACTACCAAAGCTAATTGTGTATACAAAGCCGTGCGGTTTGTTGTTGGGTTGGCGTGCATTGGTATTTGGAGCCTACTTTGAGGGTGTTGGTGCTGGTGCTGGCGGTGGGGGTGTGGTTGATATTGAAGCGACTGCAACCACCCCAACACCTGCCAGTCAATGGATGACTTCATCACGCATTCTCATACCCTTCCACCCATTAAATATTTTCCTTTCTTTGTTGTTGTCTGCCGCAGGCGACGAGAGCTGCAGCGAAAAGCAGACGCTAAACCTATCCAAGCAGCAGTTGAAGAAGGTGCCAAAACAGGACGATGCACAGAATATACGCAAGTTGATCCTGGACGAAAATGAGCTGCAAAAGATTGACAATATCGATTCGTATCTCAAAATCGAAACGGTATCCCATATATATATATATATAGTTTCGTATCTGTACTAATCAATATCTTTTGCAGCTGTCGCTGAGCAAGAACCAGCTGCTACGCATGTATGGCGTCTGCCGGCTGCACTGTTTACGTGAGCTGAATCTCTCCTTCAATGGCATCCTGTCCATTGAGGGTCTCAAGGAGTGCATCCATCTGCGCGTGCTCAATCTGGAGGGCAATAACATCAAGACCATCGAGCACCTGAACACGAACGTGAATCTGGAGGCACTGAATCTGGCGGACAACAGCATTGGCAGCATCTCGGACGTCTCGTACTTGCGCTGCCTGCGGGATCTCAACTTGCAGGGCAATCGTCTGACGCACTTGCGCCAGTGCGATAAGTATTTGCCTGTGTCGCTGGAGACGCTGACGCTGGCGAAGAACAACATCAACGATCTGAATGAGATTTGCACGCTGTCGCATCTGAGCAATCTGCTGAGCATCTCCGTCACGGAGAATCCGTGCGTAACTATGACCCTGGGACCAAATAGCACGGAGTAAGTGGGATTCCTACGGCTACTTCTTTTCTATCCTTATTCCAATTTGCATTTTAGTGGCTTTGACTATCGTCCCTTTGTGCTGAACTGGTGCATGAGCTTAAAGTTTATAGACGGCTATGTGGTGGATCCCATTGAGAGCCTCAAGGCCGAGTGGCTCTATAGCCAGGGACGTGGCCGGCAGTTTCGTGTGGGCGAACAGGCGCCGCTGGCCAAATACTTGAGCTCCGTGTGCCCGCTGGTGGGCAAGGCGCTGGAGAACGAAAACGATCGCAAGTTGAGACTGATACTGAGCAAGGCACAGCATCATCAGCGCCAGCTGCAGGAGGAGATACTGGACAATGCGCACAGCTCGGCGAACACATCGCCAGCGTCGCATCGCAAGAAGCCAACCAGTAGGATTCAGTCGCCGCGCTGTAGGATTCACAGAACCTCCCAAAAGATTCTTAACTAATAGTAGTTCTTCCTTATAGTTTCCCGCTTGAGTGGCCGGCAGGGCTCACCCGAATCCATGGTGAATAGCTATCATGGCAATAGCTGCAATACGAGCATTGCCAGCAGCGACAATGGCATCTCGAATCATGCGCTGCTGATGAGCACCTCGCTGATTGAGAACTTGCGCAACGATAGCGACAACTACTCGCTGTCCGGCATGTCCAGCAGTGTGACCACCAAGACATACAACTCCACGGAATCGACGCCTCGCAACATAACGCCCAATCCCTACAACGGTTAGTGGCACTCGGATTCACATCAAATATTCAGTTAACTTATTGATTTTTCACCAACATAGAACAAAATTATATGGGTCCGACGCCTGCGGGTGGTCCGCTGGCAGCTGCCTCCAAGATGGTGCCTGTGCCCGAAACTCTCATGAGTCCCGATGTCTGTCCAGCTGCCGTTGCCCAGCGCGTCACAGCACTCAGCTCCCAGCTGCACAAAACCAAAGGCAACAAGAACAAAGGTGGCCAAGCGAAATTTACTTCAACTTTTCGTGTCATGTAGACATATATAATACATTTAATATATATATATTTTTAGATAACAAACTCAATTTGTCCAGTCCACGCAAAACGGAACGTTTGCAACAACAGCAACAACAACAAATGAATACGACTGCCACATCGACCTCCACTGTTGGTACTGATGCTGGTGGCTTCAGCACCGACGATGACGGCGAACAGATCAACATTGAGAAACTAAAGACGATCAGGAAAATGGCTGCACAGCGGCAACAGCAGCTGGACAACAACTGCACGGATCGGCTGATAGAGCATGTGACGGAATCGTCGGCGGTGACCATACAGAAGATGTGGCGAGGCTATCACACGCGCAAGAAAACCAAGGACATTGCCGAGAAGCTGCACAAGCAACGCACACACGAACACATTGAGTAAGTGCAGCCGGGCAACTTTTTATACCCTTAACCCATTCAAAATGGATAAAAAGGATATAAGGGTTTTGTGCAAAAGTGTGTTACAGGCAGAAGGAAGCATCTCCGAGCCCATAAAGTATATATATTCTTGATCAGCATCAACAGCCGAGTCGATATATATTTCGATAACTTTCCCGATTTCGATATACACATGTGATCGATAACAACAAAATCTTGAATTTGGAAAACTTGAAAGTATATATATTCTTGATCAGCATCAACTGTCGAGTCGATATATATTTCGATAACTTTCCCGATTTCGATATGCGCATGTGACCGATATCAAATCTTGAATTTGGAAAACTTGAAAGTATATATATTCTTGACCAGCATCAACAGCCGAGTCGATATATATTTCGATAACTTTCCCGATTTCGATATACGCATGTGATCGATAACAACAAAATCTTGAATTTGGAAAACTTTTTTATGCAGTTTGAAAGATTAGACTAAATAATGACAATCTGTGAAAAAATTGATTGAAATCGGTTGAGAACCTGGAGATATGGAGTATTGAAATGAAGTGATTAGTGAAGGAGAAAAAATAAAAAAAAATTTTAGCCTCCTCCATTTATGGGAGATGCTTTTACCGCCCGAAATATCACTGTTACCCCTGTTCCCGACCGCTGCTTTAAACACACTCAACCAAATCCAAATCTAATCTCATTCTCCCTCTTCTACAGACAGCTCAACAAGGACATGCTGCTGACGAAGGCGCAGCTGCAGAACGAACGTAAGATACAGCAGCTGCAGATGCAGGCCATCAATGCGCTGTGGAAGAAGGTGTCCACCATGGAGCCCAAAGGCGAACAAGCTGAACATAATAATAGCAGTGAGGATGCTTCTGGCAACAACTCGGAACAGCAGACAAAAGTGTATCTCGATCAGAATTCAACGTCGGTGGTGAATGATTTGGCCAAACGTTGCACCATGCTTACGGATCAGGTGCAGCAGCTCCAGAGCTCCATTGGCACCATTGTCAACTGTCTGAGCATGGTGTGCAACTTGCCACCGGATGCGCTCCGCAAGCAAGTCAATTCCTCCGATTGCGAAGATCTCGAATATAACAATTTTGAGCCACGCGACACGAGCTCGACGCAAACCGATTTGATTGCGGTGCATACGCCACAATTTGAGGATCTGAGCAATTTTCCGTTTACGAAACCAAGACCCTCAACACTGGCGCTGGAATCCAAGCACGAATCGCTGCAGGAGGAAGCAACTGAAGTTGAAGCCGAGGCGGAGTTGGAGTTGGAGGAACACAAGGAGAACATTGAAATCTGTGATGCACAGCAGTAGATAAACCCAAAACGATCGCTTTATAAAGCACTCAAGATATATAGATCTCAGCGCGCTTTGAATTCGTAGGCTCTTTTTTAAGCTTTTTGCAAGCAAATCAACAATTTCTTTTTTCACTTTTGGTTCATGTATGTAGTAAAGGTACAATTTAAGAGGAGAGAAAAACTAATTTGTTTAAACGAAAATATACATTGCTAAACATTTTGTAATGCACACAAAACACAAACCAAACCTCAGTCTTCGCCATTGCTGCTCTCCTCGTCCGTTTCGTTGTCCACATTGTTGACCGGACGATTTGTGTTTGGGGCAAGCGGTTCATCAAAGTCCGAATCTGAATCGGAATTTGTTTCATTTGTTTGCGGCGCCAGCGCCGCTTTCTTGGCGAAACGTTCGGGCCAAACGCCTGCCTTGGTATACTCCTTGACGTGCTCGGGCGTTAGGATCTTGCTGATCTCCGCCTTCACCTTGTCGCCCTCCTCAATGGGTTCGACGAGCAGGTAATCGCCACGCTTCACCCACACATTTTTGCGATACTTGTTGGGCATGGAAACTGCGCATGGAAAACACAATTAAGCAATGAATATATACCAAATCCAACCGCTGCTCACCTAGAAAGTTATCCGCGTCCAGTGCGGACGCTTCGACCTCGTGCAGATTGTTGCCGCGACTGCTGACGACGCGCACGATTTGCTGCAGCTCGGTGGGCAGCGCGTAGTCGTCCTCCATCATCTCCTTGAGCACATGCTTGCGTCGCGTTGTATTCGGATGCGACATTGCGTTATTGTTGCTAAAACGTTTGTTGTCGTGCGGCGCGCCAGTTTTGCACTTTACTCAAAATGGTAAATGGTCGATAACAAGTGGTGGTGGAGCGATAGCTCACAGAAGTAGTTTTGCACTTTACTCAAAATGGTAAATGGTCGATAACAAGTGGTGGTGGAGCGATAGCTCACAGATGTAGTTTTGCACTTTACTCAAAATGGTAAATGCTCGATAGCAAGTGGCGGTCTAGCGATAGCACACAGATGTAGTAAACAAGACGTGCGGCGCGCCAGTTTGCACTTTACTCAAAATGGTAAATGGTCGATAACAAGTGGTGGTCTAGCGATAGCACACAGATGTAGTAAACAAGACGACAGTGTTGCAAAATATGACAAAAATGTAGCGCAATTTTTTATTCAGTATTTTTTTTGTTTTTTTTTCTTTCGTGTATGAATTTAAATTCGAATGTTTTGAGAAGTTTTTTTTGTTTCTGTTTTGTTTTAATATATATGTGTAAATTTAAGGCTTAAGCAGAGTTACGGCTAATTTTGGACTAACAACTAGTTTTTGCTGCGTCGCACGCGTGCTTTGCATGAAAGGCGTTCCTTCACGGAGATTTCCCGACGATTTTCCACCGCCACCGCTTTCGGTTTCTTAATGCTGCAAAAGAGATAAGAAAAAAGTTGTTAAAGGGCAACTTTGGGGCAAGTTTTGTGCTTACATTTCATTCCTTAGATTCGTTATTTCCTTCTTCCAGATGTCCTTAAAGTCGTTGGTGAAATTTGTCCAATAACCAAAGAACTGATCGGGCATACACTGAGCCAACGTCAGGGTGCAGCCCTTCGGCGAGAAGTGATAGAAGCGCATGGTCTCCAGAAAGAGATCTCGACACTCCTCAATCAGTTGATTCAGCTTCGCCACCGACTTCTCCGCACTGGCCGTAAACTCCTCCATCTTGGACTTGAAGGGTTCGCTATTCTCACTGGTGGCGCTCAGGACCAGAGCTGTGGTTTGCTTGCAAGCTGAAAGGAAACCATCAATCAGCATTTGCAGGCAACATCTTTGGGTTAAACTCACCCAAAAGCTTCTTGTTGAGCTCCTTGATCTGCAGCTGGACTTCGTCAAAGTCCAGCTGGGCGGCACGTTCGACATCCGACGGTTCGGGAATGGGCAGAGTCATCTCCATGAGGGTCAGCTCCTTGCGCCGCTGTGCTATGTAGGTGCGTACGATGAAGTGCAGCAACGTGGTTTGCGACTCCTTCGACTTGACGTCCTTCAGCTTGCCCAGGATGTCGAGATTGAAGCCATCGGCCTGACCACGCTGCCGATTGCCGCCGTTCATGTAGTTGCCCAGCGTTAGGATGATGGAGAAGACAAGCTTGAGATCCTCGCTCTCCATCAACTGCTGCGACAGCTGGGAAACAATTTCCAGCTTGCGCATGAGGATCGTCAGGGATTCCTCGAATTCCGCCTGGAAGACAATGCACGAGATGCGCTCACTGGCCATGGAGATGAGCGAGATGTCGCGCAGAAATTGCTCCGGATGATCGAGTGGTATATCCCCGCCATCCGCCTCCCTGATCCGCTGCAACTCCTCGTCCGTCGCTCGCATATGACTTATCTGCTGCAGCGTCTCCAAACTAATCACAGACGTATCAAAGTTATAGATCGCATGCTCGATCTCACAGGTGGGCATATGCAGACTCCGCGAGAAGATGCCCACGTTCCTGGAACGCTTCGAATCCAGCACCTTGATGGACTTCTCTCGCTTCAGCTTGAGCTCCTTGGGCTTGCTCACCGGCGCAATGGCCTGGCGCGAGAAGAGCTCTGTAAATTCATCGATATTGTCCAGCGGCGTCTCGTCGATCTCTGTCCACATCTCCTTGGTGGGCGGCGCTGGCGTAGGATCTGCAGGCGGCACGGCCAGAGCAGCTGGCTCCTCGGGCGAACTGGTCGTATCTGTGCTATCCGTTGAGTTGGCCACTGACGGGGGGCGTGGCACTGGCGGTGCACACGTCACGATCCTGGTCCAGTACAGAGGACGCATTGGCTTGGGCGGATTAACGGCGCTTTTGCGTTGTACTGAAAGGCACAAGGAGAGAAAGTAAGTGAAAGGATCTCCTAGTAGTCCTGCTACTTACCGCTTGTGCGTAGAAACCAATTACCCTCGGCGGGATCTGGCAGTGGTGCGGGCGAGAGAGCTGTGCCGGACTTTGAGGCGCTCAGCGGTGCTGGCGGTGGTGGTGGCATATTGGCAGGCGGAGCTGGCGGTGCAGGCGGCGGCGGCGGTGGTGGACCACTGCCAGGAGGAGGCGGAGGCGGTGGCGGCGGAGGTGGTGCTCCGGCTGGAGGTGGTACTCCGGCTGCAGCTGGAGGTGGTGGCGGGGGAGGAGGAGGAGGAGGCGGCGGCGGTGGTGCAGCGGTGGCAGCTGCACCATTCTGTTGCTCCTGGACGGCGGCACACTTGCAGGAGCCGCGACACAACTCCGCATCCTGCGCATCCTCATCCGTTTGACAACCCGCATCCGCATAGCTTTTGCCCTCCTGGGGCCTACTGTACTCATAGATGGTAGTGTCGCTGCCATTGAGCAGCTCCGTGAAGTTGATGCAACGCTTCGAGGGACGTCTCGGCGGCTCGTCCACGCTGCTCAGCAGCTCATTGACCACCGCATGGACCTCGGCCAGCGTGCTGCAGTTGAGCAGACGCTTGCGCAGGATTTGCTGCAGCGTCAGGTTGGAGGAGCTGCTCTCGTAGGGTTTCTGCACAGCTGCTCCGGCTGGTGTGCTCGAGAATGGCCAGGCGGCGACTTTGTCCAGTTTGCCGGGTGTCAGGGGCAGCGATGTGGTTGGCTGCTCCGTGTGCGTCCACTGGTACATCTCGTAGGGCTAGAAGAAAGAGTATATTAATTCGTATTAGCCCATTGACTTCTGCTGGAGCTGGAGTGCTGCATCCCTTGGAGCTCGGTCTCGAGTGTCTTGCCATAGCGACAAAGCTTAAAAGCCATCCGTTCTCGTACACCCTCTCCCCATGCACCCTCTATGCACCACCCATGCACTCCCTATGCACTCCCTGCCATGCATCGCTTTATCCCCCAGGCGTTGACTACACTCTAAACTCCTCGCAGTGAAAGAGCTCAGCTCTTCAACTTTGTGCACACGTCAATGTTGCTCTTTTTATACCCTGAACCCATTGAAAATGTGTAGAAAGGGTATAATGGTTATGTGCATAGGTATGTAACAGGCAGAAGGAAGCATCTCCGACCTTATAAAGTATATATATTCTTGATCGGCATCAACAGCCGAGTCGATATATATTTCGATAACTTTCCCGATTTCGATATACACATGTTATCGATAACAACAAAATATTGAATTTGGAAAACTTGAAAGTATATATCTTCTTGATCAGCATCAACAGCCGATTCGATATATATTTCGATAACTTTCCCGATTTCGATATACACATGTTATCGATAACAACAAAATCTTGAATTTGGAAAACTTTTTGATGAAGTTTTAAACATTAATCGAAATAATGACAAACTGTGAAAATTTTATTGAAATCGGTTGAGAAACACTGGAGATATGGAACAATGAAGTTAAGTCAAGTACACACACTCACACATACTTGCAAGCACTGACTGTATGCGTAAAGTATAGGGTTCAGGGTATCGCCTAGTCGGTATTTCTCGACTAGAGCCTTCTTACTTGTTGTTACTATTATTGTCGTTCCCTTTTTCTACTCTTTCTTTGGGGAGAGTTCGATTTACGAATACCTTTTAGAAGAATTGGCCTAGAATAACTAGGAAATTAAGTTGGAATTGATTTATAGTAAGCAAAAAAAAGTAGAATAACAATTATTTTACACTGCTGGCAGATTAGATTTTAAGTTTTAAGAACCATGTTGAAGATTTAAAAATATTTTAAAAAATATTAAATAAAATTTTAAAAATTAAAAAAAAAAATACAATCAAAAATTATTTTTCCTTATTTAGATAACTTATTAAAACTTCAGATTTACTTAACTTTTTTTTTTTTTTTTTTTAAAAAAACATTTTATCCCTATATCACCTTTTGTTGCAGCATTTGAAGTTCTTTGGGGAGATTTTTTAATATCTTTTCGAAGAATTGGAGTAGAATAACTTTGAAATTGAGTTGGAGCTGATTTAAAGTATGCAAAAAAAAAGCAGAATAAATATTTTAGACTGCTGGCAGATTAGATTTTAAGTTTTTAGAACCATGTTGAAGATATAAGTTTTTAAAAAAATTATAAAAAAATGTATAAAAATATTAAAAAAAAAAATATTATTTTTGCTTATTTAAACTTCAAATTCACTTAACTTGTTTAGACACTTTCTTCAACTTTTTAAAACATTTTCCTTTTACCCTTCCTTTATCCCTATATTACCTATTGTTAGAGCATTTCAACTTCGTCTTTGCCTTACCTACAGATATATATATATTTTTTTTCTGATACATTTTCTGTTTGTTTTATTGTTGCACTTTTTGCTGCTTTACCTATTTTGTGTTGTCATGCATGAGATTCGGTTGGGTTCTTAGCCTGAGATTAGGATGCTACCCAGCTGGAGACTTAAGTGCAGGGGCGTTGTCAACAAGGGGGGGGCGAAAGGGGGCGGAAAAGGCACTTTTGGGTTGCATGAGAAATGCGACAGCATGCAAATTGTTGGCAATGCCAACACTTGAGCAAATGGCGTCAAGTGTGATAACGTGACCACGCCCACTTCACACACATACACATACACACGTACACATACATACACACTCTACATACTGCATTTAAGTTAGTATGTGTGTGTGGCAGCTGTTTCACTTGATTTACATTCGTCATCCCAAATGGATGATGCCTCAACTCAACAGCTCGAAATGATTAGCGGAATGTGGTATATGTGTATGGGTTAATGTGTCTGTGTGTGTATGTGTGTGTGTGTGTGTGTGTGTGCGTGCGTGTGAAATGGCGGCACATAATTGAATTTCAATTTTTAATTGCATTACGTGGGATTTAAAATAGTTGAAGCGGGATTAAAGCGACAAGGTTGAAGAGCAATTGTGCTACAGTTTGAGAAGCTAACGCTATAAAGCTTCTCAAACTGTAACACAATGATTTTGTGGCCAAAAAGTATTTGAGAAATTATTTTAATGATTTTTTTTGGGTAAAGAAAAGTTTTTGTTAAACTATTTGTCCAATATGGTAAACTTTAAGGATAGTTTTAACATAATTTCAGTTCAAAATACTTGATTCAATCTTAGTTAAGTTAATGTTTTAGCGAATTCAGGCATAAATATATGTTTATGTTCTTATAATCTTGAACTAAACTATTTTTTACTTAAATTTGTAAAGAATTTTAAAATTCTTGAAAGATTTTTAAATTTTCTTGTTTATTTCCTTATTCAACATCTTTTTCGAAGTCCAAGTTATTGAGAATTTATTCCTCAGTCTAAGTTTATGGTCGTAAAATCTTGAGATAAACTATTATTATTATTATTATTTCCCAGATTTTTAAAAAATGTTCATATTCTGAGAAGGTTTTAAGTTTTTCTTGTTTATTTTATTTCTTTTTTAAATATTTTTCTTTGTCCATATTCTTGGTAAACTATTTTTTTGCCTAGATTTCTTGAGAATTTTTCAAATTCCTTAACGGTTTTAAGTTTTCCTTGTTTATTGCTTTATTCAAAATCGTTTTCTAAGTCCAAGTTCTTGGGAATTTAGTCCTCAGTCTAAGTTGTGTTCTTAAAATTTTGAGATAAACTATTTATTTTAAAATTTTCATATTCTGAGAGGGTTTTAAGTTTTTCTTGTAATTATTATTATTTTTTTTTTAAATATTTTTCTAAGTCCAAGTTCTTGAGAATTCAGGCATAAGTATATGTTTTGTTTTACAATCTTGAGATAAACTATTTTTTGTCTAGATTTCTAGAATTTTCTTATTTTTTATAAAGGTTTTAAGTATCTTTTGTTCCTAATTCCTTAAAGGTTTTAAGTTTCTCTTGTTTATTTCTTTATTCAAAATCTTTTTCTAACTCCAAGTTCTTGACAATTTAGGCTTTAATTTAAGTTATTTTCTTTCAATCTCGATTTCTTAGAATTTTTAATTTCCTTAAAGGTTTTAAGTTTCCCTTGTTTATTTCTTTATTCAAAATAGTTTTCTATGAGAAAAAGTCACTAAAAGTTGATAGAAATAAACTATTTAAACCTCTTTTATTCCATCTTCCCAACGAAATCTTCCAATTAAGATTTTTTATAGTTCAGAATTAGTTTTTCTTAGCTTCAATCAAGTTTATGCTCGGCCTTCAAAGCCAACTAAGTTAATGCCCTGTAATATAAACTATTAAACGGTTCGTTGCGCTTAAAAATGCCCAACGCAAGAGTAGGGGCATGCCACCGCTTGCTGCATGAACAAAACTAGAAGAAGAAACAAAATAATAAACGCTAAACTTGCCGCAAAAGTAATAAAAACGCACGAAACTTTCAGTGATTGTTGCAGGGGGAAACAGAGGGAAGGATATCAAACTAAAGCTCAAAGAATCTCTCTCTTTCTGGCCTACACATTGACAAGGAAGACGCAGGATACAATTCAGGATAAAGTAAAAGCAGTCGCAGGAATTTTTGTGTTATCATAATCTGGTCGAAGAGCTCAAGTATCATCACATAGAAAATCACTTAACGCTCTGTTCACTGCTCGTTTTTGGCGGCAATATCCCCCACACTCTCCCCCTGTTCCTCTCCCCTGTTTCTTCTAGTGTTCTTTGACTCAGAGGGATTTGAGGTTAAGCTGCTGTGGCTAAAACTTTTGTCCTAAACTAATTTGGGCCAAAAGACCAAACGAGTGCTTGATTATTTGTTAGTGCGTGTTTCCCTCTCCCTCTCTCCCTCTCTCCCTCTCTCTCTCTCTTTCTCTCTCTCCCTTCCCTTCTCTCCCTCTCTCTGTTGCCTTTTGGTTACTCTTGTGTAATGTCTTCAGGCTAATAACACTTAACGTTAACTACAGGTAAGAGCCAAAGAAATGCTAACATCAAGGTAGCTTAAGCAGACGGATGGGGGGAGGGTTTGGTTTGAGGGGTAGTTTGGTTTTGGTTGCCAATTGTGCCTAGGTTAACCAGCAATTAAGGCAGCAAAGCGTCCGAGATTTTGTTTAGATAGCCTACTCAGGCGGAAGAGGAGAAGGGAGGAGGAGGAGGAGAACTGTTTGCCAAAAAGCAAACCTATTATATAGTCCATTAGTCAGCCACACGTTGAAAGTAAGAGAGAGAGAGAGAGAGAGAGGGAGAGAGAGAGAGAGAGAGAGAGAGGGAGAGTCAAACAAACAGCTGCTGCAAGTAAGTATCTCAAAACCCGCTCGAAGAAATGAACTAAATACCCTGTACTTGAACTTTATGCTAACCCTTTCAACACCCTTTCTTTAAGTAACCTGTACTTGTTAAAGAAAGGGTTTCTAAAGAGTTTCTAAAGGGTTCCTAAGGGTTTCAAAACCCTTTCTGTAACTAACCTGTACTAGTTAGAGTAAGGGTTTTTAAAGGGTTAGCACAAAGTTCAATCAGAAAGAAGCGTTTATAAAGATCGAAAGTCTTCAATCTTAAGTTCATCATCCCTTAACAGAACTGTTTACAGGGTATCTACAAGCTAGGCACTTTCTTTCTCACTTTAGTTTGTTACTCACTTACCCTGTACTTGTTTAAGAAAGGGTTTTTAAAGGGTTATCATAAAGTTCAATCAGAAAGAAACGTTTATAAAGATATAAACTCTTCAATCTTAAGTTCATCTAGTTTGAATCTTGATTTTTGTTGGGTTTTCCTTAACCCTTAGCGTAGCTCTTTACAGGGTATCTGCAAGTTAGGCACTTTCTTTCTCACTTTAGTTTGTTACTCACTTACTCTGGACTTGTTAAAGAAAGGGTTTTTGAAAGGGTTTTTAAAGGGTTATCAATAAGTTCAATCAGAAAGAAACATTTATAAACATTTAAAGTCTTAAATCTTAACTTCATCTAGTTTGAATCTTGATTTTGGTTGGGTTTCCTTAACCTTTACATAACTGTTTACAGGGTATCTGCAAGTTAGGCACTTCCTTTCTCACTTTAGTTTGTTGATTTCATAATTTAGCATAAAAAAAGGCTAGAAAATTGTGTGCTGTTAGCCAACTTTAAAATGGGCAGTTCCAGAGAGCGAGAGAAAGAGAGGCAAACTAGCGATAGAAAGAGAGAGAGAGAGAGAGGGAGGGAGATAGAGAATGAAAGGGAGAGAGGGAGAGGGTTAACTGCAACGAGATGACGGCAAAGTTTTAACAAGTTCTGACACTTGCAGAGGCTCGTCACCAGTTGCGAACGGAAAAGAGAGTGTGGGAGAAGGTCTGAGGAAGGAAGCAGTGGGTAATAGAAAGGGGTTGGGTTGGGGTTGGGGTTAGGGTTTGGGTTTGGAACTGCAGCTGACGTAGAAGAGGCGTTCATAGGCTAAATTGAAAGTGCATTGCGATTTGTGCGCCTGAGCCATGGAATTGCTAATTTCCGGCACAAACTTTGCATTCGCATTTTTATCATTTGTGTGGGATGAAAGTTGAAAGCATTGAGAGAATATTGGACATAATATGCACAGAACGAAGAAGAAGGGAGATGGTAGGGGTGAGGATGTGGAGAGCGGGAAAGTAAGTACAACGTTGAGGTCCAGTTGCAGTAACTTATCAATAGCTAATGACTTGTCAGAGCTCTTTCCCCGCTCTTTTCCCACTTCGCACTACATTACAAGGAAGGCGGCAAGGGTCAAGGGGTCAAGGGGTTGGGTGTCGCTCCATTTCCGTTAGCGCCGTGACAACTTCCGCCCGTTGACGAACTCGAAGCGAAGCGAAAGGTTCATTCAACTTACACTAAAACCGGATGCTGTTTCCTGTTGTTGTTGTTGTTGTTGTTGCTGTTCGTTGGAGATCTGTTTGAGTACGCCGACATATTTGAGATTATGACAGAACTGCAGCGCCATTGCATTCAAGGACTCCGGGCCAAGGATATTGCCCGGCGAACAGGTCTGCTGCAACGTTGAGATTAGCCATTTGATCAGCATTTGACCTGCAAAAAGGTAGAGATAACCGTCAGTTGGTAATCGAGAAAGTAATGACTTTAGTTAATTATTAATTTCCTTAAACTAAAGCCAATGGAGACGAGTGGAAAAAAAGCGCCAACGCATATAATTCCTATAGCTGGAAGCAGGTTCTATAAACTTTATCCGCAGCTGTGGCTCGGAGCAAGACTTGAACCCACATACATAAAAACAACAACAGGCACAATGATTTATGTATGTGTGCGTTAGCAAAAAATAGAAAACTGAGGAAAGGGAAGCTGCGGCAAGAATTGGCTAAGAATCGTATATATATAAATATATATATATATGTGTGTTGTACCAAAACATTAAGCATAAATAAATTTAACTTTTGTCCAAAGAAAAGTAAGAAAAGAAAAAGAAAAAACAAAAAGAGATAAAAAAAACAAAAAGCAACAAAACCAAAAAGCTGTCAACACTGCAACGAAGATAAGATACTCTATATATACATATATATATATGAGTGATTGTTTCAGGTATACCCTAATAGTATAAACATCCGCTACACAAAGTTTGATTGAACTTATCTGTGATTGACAATCGACTTGAAAGTAAAGCTAAAGATAAAAGAAAGGAAAATGGGAAACTTGAAAACTCTTTCCAGTGTTGCATAAGAAGGAAAAAGGTACGTCTAAAAAATTCTATATGATTTCAATGTGTTACTAACCTGATTTCGCATTAAAAGATTAAAGATTTGTCGAACTTAAAAATTTTGAGAGATAATTCTTCCTGAACAATAATTTGGTTTCCATGTCTGTATACGATTATATATACATTGTATACTATAGATAAACTATATAGAAACTTATACCTGTGTTGTATAAGACGAAGAAAAGTAACCCTAAAAACAATATTTATTTATTGATATATATATATACATTTAACACTAACTTGATTGACAATTAAATTTGATTTGTTGAACTTTAAAACTTGGAGTAAGAATTCTTCCTGAACAATCATTTTGATTTCATTTCTGTACATGATTATATATACATTGTATACTATAGATAAACTATATAGAAACTCATTTCAGTGTTGCGTAAGACTTAAAAAAGTTTCCCTAAAAATTCTATATGATTTCCATGTGTTCCTAACCTGATTTCGCATTAAAAGTTTAAAGATTTGTCGAACTTAAGAATTTGGAGCGAGAAATCTTCCTGAACATAATTTGGTTTTAAATACTAGAGATATTTCGTAAGACGAAGAAAAGTAACCCTAAAAACAATATTTATATGATTTTAGATTTAACAATAACCTGATTGACAATTAAATTTGATTTGTTGTACTTAACAATTTGGAGAGAGAATTCTTCCTGAACAATAATTTAGATTTCATTTCTGTACATGATTATATACACATTATATACTATAGATAAACTATATAGAAACTCATTCCAGTGTTGTGTAAAAGTTAGAAAAGTTTCCCCAAAAAATTCTATATGATTTCGATTTGCTACTAAGCTGATTTCGAATTAAAAATTTAAAGATTTGTCAAAAAATTTTGGAGAGAGAATTCTTCCTGAACAATAATTTGGTTTTCTTCTCTAGTATTTCGTAACACGAAGAAAAGTAACCCTAAAAACAATATTTATTTATTGATATATATATTTAGATTTAACACCAACCTGATTGACAATTAAATTTGATTTGTTGAACTTTAAAATTTGGAGTAAGAATTCTTCCTGAACAATCATTTTGATTTCATTTCTGTACATGATTATATATACATTGTATACTATAGATAAACTATATAGAAACTCTTTCCAGTGTTGTGTAAAAGTTAGAAAAGTTTCCCTAAAAAGTTCTATACAATTTCGCTGTGTTATTAACCTGAATTCGAATTAAAAGTTTAAAGATTTGACGAACTTAAAAATTTTTAACAATAATTTTGATTTCATTTCTATATATGATTATATATACACATATATACTACACATAAATGGTTGGTTTTAAAGTTCAACAACTAAATCAAAACATGTCGAATACTGATTAGTTTTTTGTTAAATTGTTGTTGATTGAACCCGGTTTATGAACCCTGTCAACTATATATAGAAACTGATTAACGAACAAATGAATCATGCTCCAAAATCAATTTATACAATTCCACAAACAGTAGAAAAGATTGTTAAGCTAAAGGAAACAATGAGAACTCTGATAAATAATCATAAAGACAGCCATAAAATGCATATACCTTCAACTGAATAACATATTATGTAGTGTATATAAAAACTTACGCTGGCTGTCAGCGCGTGTTAGTGGAGCGGGTGGGGCAGGATTGAAGGGAACATTGTCCAGGGGCAGCTGTGGGTCAGCCGCCGCATATGGGTCAAACCGCAGGCTCACAATGAGCACGCTAATGTTGAGGGCCAAAGGGGATGGCGAGGATAAGGGCAATGCCTTAACCTTAGTGAATGATGCTGGCAAATCGAGTGCAGGTGGCAGCTTCTGTGGCAACGGCGGCTTTGGTGTCAGCTGAATCCGTTTGCCCGCCATTGACATTAGCCGGAGATAATGCGCTGTTGATGATTCCGCTTGCGACTGCTGCTGGCCATGCCACACACTCATGCCACAATCTGGCACACGACTAATTGGCACGTGATCCCAGTCGGAGGGTTCGTGTTGTTCCTGGGCACGTTTGGCAAGCAGTGGACACCAGACGTTGCTCAACACTGGACTGGTGGACATGCTTTGCGTACGATTACTAATACGACTAGTTGTCGCCGCGAAAAACTGTTCGCAACTAAAGCAAACAACAATTTCGCTTCGCTTCTCTTCGCTTCTGTTTATACCCTTAACCCATTGAAAATGTGTAGAAAGGGTATAAGGGTTTTGTGCAAAGGTATGTAACAGGCAGAAGGAAGCATCTCCGAGCCCATAAAGTATATATATTCTTGATCAGCATCAACAGCCGAGTCGATATATATTTCGATAACTTCCCCGTTTTCGATATACACATGTTATCGATAACAACAAAATCTTGAATATCGAGTCTAGAGACTCCAGATTTGGTACATAAGCTCGCCTAATCCCTAGGCAGTACAAGTTTGTTTTAAATTTTCGATAACTCTTCCCGTTTCCGATATACACATGTGATCGATAACAACAAAATCTTCAATTTGGAAAACTTTTTGATGCAGTTTGAAAGATTATAACTAAATAATGACAATCTGTGAAAATTTTATTGAAATCGGTTGAGAAACACTGGAGATATGGAGTATTGAAATTAAGAAGGTATGCACTATACGCGTATACATACACACACTCACACATACTTGCAAGCACTGACTGTATGCGTAA
The DNA here is from genome assembly GCA_035044485.1 of Scaptomyza reducta. Taxonomy (NCBI): domain Eukaryota; kingdom Metazoa; phylum Arthropoda; class Insecta; order Diptera; family Drosophilidae; genus Scaptomyza; species Scaptomyza reducta. Next base: position 100,202 of record JAWNNV010000419.1, read on the forward strand.
AGTGTAGGGTTAAGGGTATAGTCTAGTCGGGATTTCTCGACTAGAGCCTTCTTACTTGTTTTGTTTTGAACAAAATTAAATATGTGTCGTCGACACTTATCAAAATGATCAACAAAAGCCGAACAAGTCGAGAGTCAATGCTCGTTTCGTGTTTAGTTGCTTCATGCTTTTGACTTTAGTTAGTTGACAAGCGTCAGCTGGCGATAGTGTACTATATGTCTGGCAAGAACCTATACTTTTTGCAGTTTTCTTTTCTTTCTTTCTTTTTCTTTCGCTCTTTTATACGCCCTGGCAAGGTCGCTGGCTTATCAGTCATGGCCTGATAACAAGAACTGCATGTTTAGGGGTTTTTTGTTTTAGACTATACCCTGTAATAAATCATTGGGAAAGGAGAATGTACTAACGAAGACTTGCGAGACATTTAAAGTTATATTTTCAAGTATTTCCAAAAACGTTTCCCTAGTTTTCAAAACATTTTAAGTTCTTCCAAATCCATTCTTTAGATTTTCAAACCTTTTTCATAATATCCAAAACATTTTAAGTTATTCCAAATTCATTCTTTAGTTTTTTAAAGCTTTTTCATAATTTCCAAAACGTTTTAAGTTCTTCCAAATCCATTCTTTAGATTTTCAAAGATTTTTAATAATTTCCAAAAACGTTTTAAGTTATTCCAAATCGATTCTTTAGATTTTCAAAGCTTTTTCATAATATCCCAAAACATTTTAAGTTATTCCAAATCCATTCTTTAGATTTTCAAACCTTTTTCATAATATCCCAAAACATTTTAAGTTCTTCCAAATTCATTCTTTAGATTTTCAAAGCTTTTCAAGCATTTTCAAAGCCTTTCAACTTGTTTTATGATTTAAACTTATTGGAAAGTAAGATTTTCTTAAACTTGATATGTTACAAGAGTCAAGAAATTCTTTTTTTTTTACTTTAACCTCACTTTTTTACAGGCTATCTCGCAGTCAAGCTACCCTAACCTGCCTCGTTTCTTGTACTTTATCATGTGTTTTGCAGATTTGCATCAGAATGTGTGTCACGAATCATTCAGACAACAACTGACTCATTTGTTAATGAACTCTGATATAAACAATAAAGAAATTGAATATGTTCGATAACAATCGATAAGCTTAAAAATCAAAGATAAACTGATTCAAGTACTTGGAAATTTTAATGATTTCTTTTAATGATAACTTCCTTTTTGTCATAGCTCACAAAAGTTTATAAATAAATCAATTAAAATGTTCGAAGATTCGATAACTTTGCGGTCAAATATCATATAGTACTATTTTTAAAGTGTTGACTCATAAAAACTTAGTGTAACTGATAGCCACGTTAACTGATATGGCTAACAATAACTTACTACTTGTCAGCTCGATTAAGGAGTGCAAATTAGATAAGGATATGCAGAGAGTGAGAAAGAAAAGCAAAAAAATATTTAAGTGCTATAAAAATCTTCAAGATTATTCCTTTTAGTTAGCTTTTCATTCAAGCTTATCTCTAACTTTTTATCAAGCCAATTTCGAATATTGTTCGTGCCACAAATCAAAGCGCCAAACTCTCACTCCCCGAGTTGCAACACACACAATGGTGATTAGGTTTTGATGTAATCAAAGCTGATAAGCGGACGTCATTGATAGGCCAAAAGTGAGACAATGCGGCTGTTGTCTGTGGCCTAGAAGGCGGGCAGGGAAGGAGGGAGGTAGGGGTGTTTGCGTGTGTGTGGCAGGTTGGTGGCGGCGGCTTGGCGACTTTTGATGAAACTGCGTGAAATGGCGGCCAACAAATTTGCATAACTGCTGCGTTGACTGGAAGGAGGAGGAGGAGGAGGGGGCGACGGCGGCGTGATTGGTGTTTGGGCTGATTACAGCGGAGAGAGGGGGTGTGAGGGGGGACACACATGCATGTGTTGCATTCATCAACGCAGCAGACAGTCAACACTTTCGCCACCCAACAACAAAAAAACTCCAAAAGCTGAAAATGAAACGTTGCAACAGAGAAAAGCCACACAAAAGCAACAACAACAAGAAGTTAAAGTGTGCTTAGGTTTGAGAAGATACCCTGTAATAAGTTAGAAATAACAAGCCTTCTGTTTCCTAGCATCGCATACATAATCACCAAACATTTCTCTTACTTAGAAACCAAAACAAAATCATCAAAATTGTTTCAAAATGATTACTTTTGCTGCACGATTAACTTTAAGTTTGTTCAGTATATACTATACTTTAATATATATATATAAATATATATATATATACTATACTTTGATATATATATATACTATACTTTAATATATATATATATACTATACTACATTGAAGTCTATATATATATTTTTGCACACCTTTGCCACTTTTAGAAAAAGATCTGATTATGCATAATTTGTTTTTTTGGAGCTCTTCAAGCTATCAGCTTTAAAGCTAAAAGCTGACCTTTTATAGCCATGCGATCGCTGCACATTTATAGACCTTCGATAGCTCAGTTGGTAGAGCGGTGGACTGTAGAAAGATTCGAGTGGTAGACATCCATAGGTCGCTGGTTCAAATCCGGCTCGAAGGATCTGAGTAACTTTTTTTTATAGAAAATCTTATGGGAACCACATAAGAAAATATTTTGCTATAGTCAAAATAAATATCTAAAATAATGTTATGGAATTTTTGAATAATGAAAAAAGCTTTCTAAAATGTTTGAAACAATTTTTCTTTTAAAGAAAAACTTAAAAATATTTCGGTATATTTAAAAAAATATAAAAAATAATTTTAAGGAATTTTAAACAGTGAAAGAAAGCTTTCTAAAATTTCTTATCGAAGGTTTAAAACAATTTTTATATTAAAGAAAATATCAAAAAATATTTTTTGACAATTTTCTATATGAGAAAAATATTTATAACAATTTTTTTTCATACTTTTAATGACATTTTTTAAGTTATTGAATTAAATTTCTAACTTTCTGCAAGCTAACAAAACTTTTTTCATAAAAAATCTTATGGAAGCAGATAAGAAAATATTTTGGTATAGTCAAAAAAATATCAAAAATAATTTTGTGGAATTTTGAAATAATAAAAAAAAGCTTTCTAACATTTCTTTTCAATTTTTATATTAAAAAAAAAATTTATAAAAAATAATTTTTGATATTCTTGAATATTAGAAAAATCTTTATAACATTTTTTTATAACTTTAACGACATTTTTAAAGTTTTGAAATTAAATTTCTGACTTTCTGATTTGCTTTTAACTACACAAAAATGAAAACAGGGTATAACCACATCTCTAGTGCTGCTTGTGGTGGTCTTGATGGTCATGGTGGCTGATGCAGCTGCTGGCGTTGCAGCTGCCCCGTCAAGGCAAGCCAACTTTGGCGTTATATCCGTCTAGCAAAACATTGTTTCATTACGCGTTGCCCAAACACACAATGTTGGTGCTTTGCGGCTAGCCTGATGAGGGAGCTGAGCACAAGGATTAAGGATGAGAATGGAGAATAAGGATTGCTCGTTTTCCTCCCCCCTCTCTCTCTCTCACTCTGTCGCGCGTGACGGTTGCCGAGCATATAAATCAGATTTTTCGTGGAAGAAACGAATTGATGGCCACTTCAGACAGTGACAAGCAGCAGCAGGAGCATCAGCAGGAGCAGTTATAGCAAGGACACAACCAAATTGCTTATGGCCGGAAGTTTTTTTTAGGTTTTTAGATTCGTCGGTCGTTGCTGCTTTTATTGTTTGTGCAACGGGGCGTTAAAATGTTTGTTTGCATTAATTTGGCGCAGACGCTGATGCGACTGCAGACAGTCCGGCAGGCAGGCTGCATGCAACCAATTAGCGTGCAACACCAGCAACAAATAAGAGTCTAGGCTCGAAACTTGCCACAAATATGCTGGGCGCAACTCAAGCGATATTTCATAGCAAATAATTCACTCACAAGTGGAATTTTTTTTGGAGCAAAAATGCGACAAAGTTTATGGAAGACGCATCGATTTAACGCCGCCGCCCGAAAGTATGCAACAAAAATTTGCTTCTTAACATTGAAAGTGAAACTTTAATCTAATCAGAATCACAGTGGCGGGTAACTCAGAAGGGGCCGAAGTTTAAGTTAAGAAAAATATGCGCCCCAAGGGGGCAAGCGTTAAGGAATTTGTGAATTTGTATAGCTCGTTACATATGTTCAACGCTGTCAACAGCCAGACGCCGCACAAAATACTTTATACAAATAACTGAGCGAAAATATTTCACATTAAATAAAAGCTACAAATTTTGAGTTGTGTTCAAAATGTTAAGATGGAAACAGGGGGGAAAATAGTTGCATTAGAACTATGAAAAAAGATTTAGATGAAAAGTTAAGTGATATTTTCAGCTCAGTAGAAAGTTTAAAAAATTATGAGTATGATTTTTAAACAAAAATATTATTTTTGAAAAAAAAATATTTCTATAGATTCTTAATACACGTATTATAGTATGACACATGAAGTGTTTCTTCTTCTTGCTTGGCATTATATAAATCTATTTATAGCATGAGGCCAGAGATAGTCCAAGAGACAGATACTACTACGAGCAAAAAGGTCCGATAAGTGACTTTCTCTGAACAAATTTGAACTACAATCACAAAACAAAAGAAAGCTGATAGAGCGAAATGATTTGAAGCTTAGTTATCAGCATAAATCGAAACACCTGAACTTTAAAAACACATCTAATCGCTGCACAAATATATACCTTCGATAGCTCAGTTGGTAGAGCGGTGGACTGTAGAAAGATATCAAAGAGTAGACATCCATAGGTCGCTGGTTCAAATCCGGCTCGAAGGATTGGTACAATTTTTTTTAGAAGTGAAACTTTTCGAACACTTAAGAAAATATTTTGGTATATTCAAAATAAATATCTAAAATAATTTTTGGCATTTTTGAATAGTGAAAAAAGCTTTCTAACATTTCTTTTCGAAAGATGGAATCAATTTTTTTTTGTTTAAAAACTTTGGTATATTAAAAAAAAAAATTTAAAAACTAGTTTTGCCATTTTTAAATATTGAAAAAAAGCTTGCTAACATTTCTTTTCAAAAGATGGAATCAAATTTTTTTTAAACTTCAAAGATTTTGGTATATTAAACATTTTAAAATTAGTTTTGGCATTTTGGAATAGTGAAAAAAGCTTGCTAACATTTCTTTTCGAAAGATCATAAGAATTTTTTTTTAAAGAAAAACTTAAAAATATTTTGGTATATTCAAAAAAAATATCAAAACTTACTTTTGGCATTTTTGAATAGTAAAAAAAACTTTTCTAACATTTCTTTTCGAAAGATCGAAAAAAAAAAATTGTAAAGAAAAACTTAAAAATATTTTGGTATATTCAAAAAAATATCAAAAAATATTTTTGGCATTTTTGAATAGTGAAAAAGCGTTTCTAACATTTTTTTTTATTCTTTAACGACATTTTTTTAGTTATTGAATAAAATTTGTAAATTTCTGCTGACAAAACTTTCTGATTTCGCTGGTTCAAATATGTTTTAAGATATTTCAGTTAGTTTATTTATACAGTTGAACAGTTCTATAAAATATATCACCAATATATCAAGCTATTTGTTTTTTTGAGACTAAATACAGACCCTTAAGTTATATATTGTATTGAAATAAAGCCAAAAATGCCAGAAATTTTTTTTCAAAACTTAAAATAACTATAAAACTTTCGTAATCTTTCGTAACACCAACAAATATGGATCATATATCATTATTGATTGATATTTTAAATCGGCAACTAACCCAAAACAACAACAAACGAAACTTGTTTTTATTTACGATATAAACAAATCAACAACAACAACAACAACGAAAACGTTAAATGTTGCTGATAAGCTTTTTTTTACATTCACTTTTGTGTTCAATACGCAACGTGTTGTTGTTGTTGTTGTTGTTTGACGATTTGCTTAGCGTAAAGCAGCTTTTCAACATGTTTTGAGCGGCGGCATTTATAGACCTTCGATAGCTCAGTTGGTAGAGCGGTGGACTGTAGAGAGAATCGAATGATATAGACATCCATAGGTCGCTGGTTCAAATCCGGCTCGAAGGATCTGAGTACATTTTTTTGTACTTCTTTTTAACAGTTATTTTCGAAGTTTTCGCAAGTGAAAAGTGCAAGTTAAATAACGTTTAACAGTTATTTAAGCAAAACTAAATTGTATGCACAAAATATGATGCGTAAGAGCTTTGACTAGCTATACACAGATGGCGCTGCAGCCACTCAAGTGTCTTTTGATTGGTTAACTGATTTGTGTTGCCCTAAGAGGCAGGAGGAGGGGGCAAAGAGGAAACTAATTGTTAACTTTGGGCAAACAATGACGACGCTGACGCGGAGAAACGCAATCAAACGTGGCGCACAAATTTGCCAAGCTCGACTCGAATGGAAAAAGACAAACAGCAAAAAATCGAGTTATGTCTGATAAAAATAAGTACCCCCACCACTCCCCCCCTCACACCACTCGCGCTCCGCTTGAGTGCAGTCGTTTGTGAAAGAGACTTACCTTCGAACTTTTCATATGCAGCGAAGCTTAACTTTTCCGGCACAAAAGATGAGCCGCGTCGCGACCCAGCGAAATTTTGCTCCGTCAATGTTGACTCCTTCTCGTCGCTGGGCGGCGCCACTACGGCCGACTGAGCAGCTAGCGCGCTGCTGCTGCTGCTGCTGATGCTTACAATGCTGTTGTTGTTGTTGTTGTTGTTGTTGTTGCCAGCTGAGGATCTTTCGACCGAAAAGCTGGCCACCTTTTTGAGCACATTGCTGGAGAGCAGCGAATTTGTTGGTGTTCCATAGCCAGGCGGTGGCGGCAGCGCTGCCGCTTCTTCATCCAATTGCTCTGCCAGCTCCTCACCCCCACCCCCGCCACCACCCCCCGCTGCAGCATTGTCTGTCGCTGCGGAAGGCCTTTGAGACAAGACAGGTGTTTGAGATGATTTAAACGAAATTATAACAGTTGATTGCGTTTCCAGTGCGGCTGACGATGACGATGATGGAGTTGCTGCTGCTGTTGTTGTTGTTGTTGCTGCAGCTGAAATGAAATGAAACGAAACGAGAAATGAAATACACAGACAAGTAAGAGGGAGGAAGAGAGAGAGAGAGGGAGAGGGAGAGCGAGAGCTTAACTGTTTAAATTTGTAAAGTGTGCAGTGTGAGAGATCAACGAAGGGAACGGGGAGTGTGCGAGGAGCAGGGGGGTGTATATATGCTACTAAGAATTTCATTTCATTGTGCCTTTCAAACTTCTCGTTGGGTAATTTGCATGAGCAAGGGAAATTAATGAGGGATTTTTTGCATGAGCAAGGGAAATTATTAAAAGATCAACGAATTAAACGCGGAGTGGGGGGGGATGCTACTAATAATTTCATTCCACTTCATTTCATTCATTTCGTGTCCCGCTTAAACTTCTCCTAGTTTAATTTGCATGAGAAATGGAAATTATTGAGGGATTTTTTGTTTCTTTAATTTCATTGTTCCTTTCAAGCTTCTCATTGGGTAAGTTGCATGAGGAAGGGAAATTATTGAGGGATTTTTTGCATGAGAAAGGGAAATTATTAAAAGATCAACGAATCAAACGAAGAGGGGGGGGGGGGGGGTGGTTCTAAGAATTTAATTCCATTTTATTTCGTGTTCCTTCTTCTTCTCCTAGGGTAATTTGCATGAGGAAGGGAAATTATTAAGGGATTTTTTTGTTTCATTGTGCCTTTTAAACTTCTCCTAGGGTAATTTGCATGAGCAAGGGAAATTATTGAGGGATTTTTTTGTTTCTTTAGTAAAGTTTGCTTAATATTTAACTAAAATGGTGAATATGGAGTGTGTGTGTGGGGGGGGGGGGGGGGCTCACGATGCTGCTAACAATTTCATTTCGTGTTCCTTTTAACTTTAACTTTAACTTTAACTTTTTTCTCGTAGGGTAATTTGCATGAGGAAGGGAAATTATTGAGGGATTTTTTGTTTCTTAAGCAAATTTGGTTAACATTTAGCCAAAATGTTGCATATAAAGTTTTCGAACAGATTCTAAACTTAAACCCAATCAATTTAATGAAGTTAAAAGCTTAAAGCAACCCATCAATATACTCAATTATCGCCACGCAAAAGGGAAATCCAATTTTTGTAAACAAATTGTGAGCAAATTTTTAGTATATTTGTTGGAAATGCTTTATTAAATGCTGCAAGCAAAGTTCTCTATTGCTTCCTCTTCCTCTTCCACTTCCAGTCTTCGTTCAGTTTCTCAATCGAGTTGTAGGCAATCTCTCTCTGGTGGCGCCTCCTGAGCACACCCAATGGAGCGCTTATCGTGCTGCCCCATCATCATCGTTGCCCCAAGTGGCAAGTGGCAACCGCCTACCCCCCTATAACTGCCGCTGCTGCTGCCTCCTGGTGTTGTTCCCACGTGCATCATTCTATATACACAACATGATTTAATTAAAATTTAAACTTTCGTTTTTTCGTTTGGGGAATATCCAACTGGTTGGGGGGTGAAGTGGGGTGTGGGGGGCTCGTTTCCGGCCGACATTTTGTAAACAATAAAGACGTGTTTGCAATTTTTAAGTTTTTTTCGAGTTTTTTGTGTGTTTGTTGTTGTTGTTACAAGTGTTATACTGGCGTGCCGGGCAGCTTTAATAAGGCAAACGCCCATTCCACAGCAGGCAGCTTTTGTTTGCTAGCCAAAGCCAAACGGACGCCGCGCAATTATATGTACATTAAGGGGCGGGGTGGAACTGTGGGAGGGGGTGTAGGGGGGGGGGGGGGTGTGATTTACACTCAACTTAAGGACGCGCTGGGGATTATAAATATCAAGTATATATATATATATATATAGAGTAAAATATATTTATGTTTCGAACGAGCCTTTTCATAAATGTGCCAATAATTACTTTCGCTTTCCACCGTTTCTACTTGTGTTTCTTTCCCATTGTTTCTTTCCCAATTTTATACTTTTCACTTTGTTTCTGTTGTTGTTGTTGTTTTTGTTGTGGATCGAATCGGTTGAAAGGGCAATTGAATTGGGAAAAAGTTGGCGACACGAGTTAATTAAAAAACTTGAAGCAAATTTACAAACAAAAAACACAAAAAAAAAAATAAAATAAACAAAAAAAAAACACAGAAAAAAACCCAAAAAAAAACACCAAAAAAAATCAACAAAAAAAACCCCTTGAAAAATGAGAACCGAAGAAGGACAACAAAAGGGTTAATAGAAGGGGGCATGAATGGGTTAAGCTTTACAGTTAGAATGCACGTGCTAAGAACAAATGGTCCAAAAATTACGAATTGCAATTAAAAAATTCTCTTAAAAAAAGCAAAAAAAATCATTCAAGAGAAAAATTAAGGAGAAGATAAAAAAGAAGATAAAACAGTAAGAAAATTATAAAGTTTATATTTAAATATGAGAAAAAGAAGAATAAAGTAAGAAAATTATAATAAAGTTTTCTTTTAAATAAATATTATTTTTTTTCCAATTTTAGCAGAATTTTGCGTAAAAGTAATAATGAAGAAAACATTGAAATTTTTTTTTATATTTTTATTTGAATTCTTAGAAATGTAATGAAGAAGATAAAAAAGTAAGAAAATGATTAATTTTATATTTAAATATGAGAGAAATTAATGAAAAAAAGAAGAAAAAAGTTAAGAAAATTATAATAAAGTTTTCTTTTAAATAAATATTATTTTTGGCAATTTTAGTCGAATTTTGCGTAAAAATAATAATGAAGAAAACTTTGAAATTTTTTTATATTTTTTTTTAATTCCTAGAAATGTAATGAAGAAGATAAAAAGTAAGAAAATGATAAAAAAAAGTTTACTTTTAAATAAATATTATTTTTGGCTTTTTTAGCAGAATTTATTTTTACAAAAAATAATGAAGAAAAATTTGTACTTTTTTTATATTTTTATTTGAATTCTTAGAAAATGTTAAGCCAAAAATAAAATCATTTTTAGCTGGAATTCAAATTATATACTTTTTCAAATAAAGTTTACTTTTTGGGCAAAGCGTTATCCTTAAATATTCGAACAACTTCAATTAACTTCGATTCGCAACCCTTTTTCGGGTTTCGGGGGGTTTTTTTCCTTTATGCAAACAGCACTCAAACCATACAGTTTGACAAGCACTTTTGTGATGCGTGTGTTTACCTTTGAAATTGGCGCAACAACAGAGAATGGAACAACAGAAAACGGACACAAGGGACCCACACACACACACACACACACATACACACACACACACACTTGAGCATACACACACACATATACACATCATTTCAATTGGAACAACAACAAAGAGATTCCGAGTATTTTTGTTGTTCCGTTATTTTTTTTTGCCAAGTGGGAATTTGAATAATTCCCCAATTTCGCCAAAAGGCACAAACTGTTCTACACTCGCTTAACCCCTCCCCTAACCTTAACCCCCCGCTCACCCACCATCGTAATGCGTTTGTAATGGCAAATGGCGGACCCTCAACGTGACTTTAAACGCCGCCAACGAAGCCATCTAAAATGGTTTGGAATATGAAATGAGCAAATAAATGCGTTTAAATTGAGATGCTTGTGGATTAAAGTTTTCCATTTACATTTAAACACATTGAACTTATGAGGATTGTGTTGGAAAAACTAGAAAATTAAAATATTTGTTATTTACACTTATATTTGTGAAAAGGGAAATAATACTGAACTTCATTCCTTCATATCGTATTGTATATTGTATCGTATATTGGTTTAACGAAACAGTCGATTGGTGGTTTTGTAGCAGCCAGCTTACAGCAGTTTATAAAAGAATTCATGGAATGAAACGGGACTTCTTACGAATTGCCCAACTGATCGATACGTTTTGTATAACAGAAAGGCACGGTACGCGCATTCACAACTGTTCGAAACGTTTTGTATAACAGAACTCTAGGTACCGTTACTTCGCCTCTCTCTGAACTTTATTTCTTCGTTTCTTATCAAATACAGGCAAATTGCGGTTTTGTAGCAGCCAGCTTTCAACAGTTTATAAAACACAACATGGAATAAAACGGGACTTTTTGCGCATTGCCCAACTGATCGAAACGTTTTGTATAACAGAACTCTACCCTAATTACCGTTACTTCCCCTCTCTCTTCGTTTCTTTTCAAATACAGTCGATTGGTGGTTTTGTAGCAGCCAGCTTTCAACAGTTTATAAAAGAATTCATGGAATGAAACGGGACTTTTTTCGCATTCCCAACTGATCGAAACGTTTTGTATAACAGAACACTACCCTAGGTACCGTTACTTCGCCTCTCTCATTCCACATACTTCCAGTAACTCACCTGCTGTTGACGCCTCCGTTGCGCTTTGCGTGGGCGTGGCTGGACTAACGGCGGCACTGAAACGCGACGAAAGATTCTGAAGTTCAACCTTTTTGGCCTTCGAAATGTTAAACATCTCGCCATTGCCCAGCGGCGAGTCGACTCGCGGAGCAATGGAGACGCCACCCGAACCCGCACCCGTTGACGTTGCTCCCGTGCCCGTTGTGGGCGTTTCGATAGTGGGCGTGGCAGTGCTGCCCAGCACCTGAGCCAGCTTCTTGCCCAGCTGCAGCGCCATTCGCTCGTCCGGCGAACTTTCCGGCGTTATCAACAGTTGTTGTTGTAGTTGCTGCTGCTGCTGAGGCTCATCCCCCTGCTCCTGAAGCTGTTCCAGCCGTTCATTGGCAATGCTCAGGTAGGTTATGCGACTTAAGGTAAGGCAGGCGATCTTATCGGCGCGACAGCGTCGCTGCAACTCCAGCAAATCCTTATTATTGAGATCTATAAAGAGCAAAAGAATAATAATCAGTGCTGCTCAAACTGTGACTTCGTTGGAATATAACAGAACATGTGCCAAATCCAATAAGAATTGACAGTTACCAAAGAGTGAATCAGAATCGTTGCTGGCAGTAGAAGAAACAGATGAGGAAGAAGGGGAACTGATGGAAAGGGAATGCAAGCGTCTCTGCTGCTGCTGCTGCGTTAGTGTGGAAGTCGACGCATAACAGCAATTCTCGCTGCTGCAGTTGTGATACTCAGCAGAGTCGCTGTTGTAGTCCAGGCTAACGACGTCATCTGGCGGCGGGCGGCAGCGAAGTAGAAGAAGAGAAGAGCAGAAAAAGAGATAGAATGTGCGCAAAAGATGAGCTAAGTGCACAAGAATTCCACAATTAAAACCAAAAAAAAAAAAAAAAACCGAAAACAAAAACTAAATCCATTGATTTATGGGCTCATTGAGAAATATAATAATTAAATAAAAGTAAATAAACACAAAGCGCCACTGGAAAGCGGCGAGCAGCTTACCAAACAAGAGAGGGAGAGCGAGAGAGCGCGCTTATACGCGCTCACTAACGGACGCTCTCTGGCTCCTATTGGAAAAAGAGAGAGAGAGCGCGCTTATACGCGCTCACTAACGGACGCTCTCTGGCTCCTATTGGAAAAATGGCCACAAACAAAACGTAAGAAATGAAAATTCATAGCGCAAAAAAACAAATGTATGAAAAATCCATATGGAAAATGAACTCAAAAGCAAAAGGTTACGCATAATGACAAATGACAGCACAAGGGAAAAACACACACACACACGCACACCACAAAAAAAAAATCTAATCAAAACAAAGCAAGAAACAAACTCGAAACTGGTTTGGTTGTGTGCGGGCGGGAGGGTGGCGGGGGGGACAAGAAGTTTCGGTAATGGGAATGTGAAACGGGAACAAGGCGTCACTTTTTTTTTTTTTTGCTGTTACATATTTGTTGTTGCTTAAGTCTGGTCAAACAAATTGTTTAATTTCGTTTGTTAGTATGTGTGTGTGTAAAACAAAGATAAACTGCAAAGAAAAGAAGAAGAAAAGCACCTGTTAACGTGTGTGTTGTCTGCTGCTATCTCACTCACTCACTCACACGCTCACTGTGTTGGTTTTTGTTATTGTTACAACTTTAAGCGTCGATTCTAACACAACTTTTCACTTTTCACTGCACACATTTTCCAATTAGCCGAAAACGACGGCGACAACAACGCGGCGACGGCGACTTCGACGGCGACGGCGATTTCACGACTTGAACGATCTGCACGACAGCAAGCACAAAACGATACTAACAACAACAAGAGCAACTGGTTTGTATGGCCGCCAATGTGAGAGCGAGGGAAGCCGCGCTCACGCCTGGAAAGCAAGCCGACTGCGCTGTGCGCGAGAGTGTAAGAGAGAGCGCTTGAGTGGGAGAGTGAACTAGTGCCGGTTCATTGTTGTTGGCGGCTTAAAATGACAATTCGAATGAGCCAAAAAAGAACTGAAATATGTTTTTATTGCAGAGAGAGTAAGATCGCTGTCGACAGCATGAGCCTGGAAGGTGCCGTTGCTCTTATATTAGTGTGTGTAAGCAGGCGTACTATTGATTGTCACTAAATAAACTAGCATTAAATTGTAAAACTAAAAAAAAGTTATTTTAAAATATTAAAAAATTCCTTTGTTAAATATAGATTCCACAACTCGTGGTCTATTTATAGCTTCGAAGTACGATCAGTGCGCTTTGTTGTATGCTTTTAAAGCTCAATGCAGCAAAAGCTTTTGTTTGTAAAAGTTTCTCGCATTTGCATTGCATACTTTTAGGATGCAAACTAAACATGAAAATCAAATTTCAAAACACACACACACAAAACAATTATTAGCAATATACAAGCAAATTGTTAACAACATTAAACAGTTGTGAAAACTTTTATACACACATATATATGTGGCAGTGGAGTGTTTTTAGCAGCTTACAACTTTATACAAAAATTTGTACTACAAGGAAAACTATTAAAACTAATTGCCATAAATATTAGCGGCCTGCCACGTGCCTTGCCAAATAAAATAAAAAACTTTTCTATGTACACAAGTTAATGTGTGTGTGTTAGTGTGTGTGTGTGTTTGTGTTTGTTGGATCTTAATTGAGCACGTCGCCAGTTGTTGTTGGTTGCAGCAACTAAAGCTAAACTAAGCAACAGCGGATTTACTATACACTGAGCGAAAAAAAAGTGTATGAACTTAAATTAATGAAAAATACCTTAAATAAATCTAATATTAAATAATTTTTTACAATATTTTAAATCTAATTAAATTAAATATAAAAAAATATGACGAATAAAACTTTAAATAATATTTTCTTACAATATTTTATATCAACTAAAATTAATTATAAAAAAATATTATGAATAAAACTTTAAATAATATTTTTTAAATATTTTATATCTTATTAAATTAATTATCAAAAAAAATATCATGAATAAAACTTTAAATATTATTTTTCACAATATTTTATATCTAATTAAATTAATTATAAAAAAATATCATAAATAAACTTTTAAATAATTTTTTTTACAATATTTTATATCTAATTAAATTAATTATAAAAATAATATCACGAATAAAACTTTAAATAATATTTTTTACAATATTTTAAACTAATTTAAAAAAAAGAAAGATGAATAAAACTTTAAGTAATATTTTTTACAATATTTTATATCTAATTAAATTAATTATAAGAAAAATACCATAAATAAACCTTTAAATAATATTTTTTTAAATATTTTATATGTAATTAAATTAATTATATAAAAAATATCATGTATAAAACTTTAAATAAACATTTCTTACGTGTTTTAAAAATAATTAAATTAAATTTTTTTTTTTTTTTTTTTTATAAAATTTTTTTTTCTCAGTGTACCAACTCCCACTTACGCCCAGCTCCCACCCACTAAGCCGCATACAAACTTGCCAGGCTGCGTTTTTTTTTTAGATATATATTTGTGTGCAAATGGAGGCCGAAGCTGAGTTTGGGTCCCGCATGAATTATGAATTTATGCATTGAAAAGAAGAATCTCCCAAAAATGGAAACACAAAACATTCCAAAATGAAGAAAAACTTGTTGTTTGTGTGTGAATGGCACGGGTGGGGGCAGGGTGGCAGGGGGGGGGCAGAGGGTTGGGCGTGCGTCTCTGCTATCTGACGCTGAAAGGGAATTTTTGATAGAGAGGAAAAAATCGCGCCTCGGCACGTTTAGGATTTTTCGTTGATTTGATTTTTTTTGCTGCTTGCAACGGAGCCCTGCATTTGCGCCTTTGAATTGCTTTTTGATATGGCCAAAAAAAAAGGAAACCAACAACAACATCAAGTTGCTCAATCCAACCTTCGGAACGCGTCAATCTGGCTTCTAAACTGTTAGCGAGTCTTTCTCTTCAATTCGTTTTGGCATTGCCCCAATCTCTTTTGCAGACGGCACACAAAATGCTCGCCTCAATTTGATATACACTTACTTCAGTGCATACGAAAATAATGATAAGGTGAGGCATTACGTAATGCATTACGTAATGTAATGTGTGTATTGCATTACGAAAGGAGTCTTCTGTTTTGCAAAAAAGTCATTACTTGTGGAAGGGTTAATATTGACTTAAGAGAAACTATAATGTAAACTTTTGAGTAAGGCATTACGTAATGCATTACGTAAGGAGTCTTGTGTTTTGACAAAAAAGTCATTACTTGTGAAAGGATAAATATTGACTTAAGAGAAACTATAATATAAACTTTTGAGTAAGGCATTACGTAATGCATTACGTAAGGAGTCTTGAGTTTTGACAAAAGTCATTACTTGTGAAAGGATAAATATTGACTTAAGAGAAACTATAATGAAAACTTATGAGTAAGGTATTACGTAATGCATTACGTAAGGAATGTGTTTTTTTGACAATAAATTCATCAGATGTGGAAGGGTTAACATTGACTTAAGAGAAACTATAATGAAAACTTTTGAGTAAGGTATTACGTAATTCATTACGTGAGAAGTGTTAAAGTAAGGTGTTATGTAATGCATTACGTAAGGAATGTGGTGTTTTGAAAGAAAGTCATCAGTTGTGGAAGTGTTAACACTGATTTATGAGAAACTATAATGAAAACTTATGAGGAAGGTATTACGTAATGCATTACGTAAGGAGTATTATGTTTAAGCAAAAGGTCTTTACTTTTGTGGAAGGGTTAATATTCACATAAGAGAAACTATAATGAAAACTTATGCGAAAACTTATTACGTAATGCATTACGTAAGGAGAAAAGTCATCAGTTTTGGAAGGGTTAATATTAGTTAAAGAGCAACTATAAAGAAATCTTCATCACGTTATTTTAAATAAATTTTAAAGTATTAAAAACCGAAGGTTTGAATGAAAATTCGTTCATTAAACATAAAAAAATATTTTCGATTTTTTCGTACATTTTTTCATTATGAAAACTTTTATTTACATACAAAAATCTATATTTTCAGCGAGTAAAAAGAGTTTTTAACTGAAAAGTCAATCTTTATATAACAAAAATCTGGTCACACCTAAGAAAAATATTTTCACTAATAAAAATTGCAATAATTTAAGATGAACCAAAAGGAAAGCCAAAATGTTTATTTCAAGGGTTTTTAGTTGAGTAAAAAGAGACAAGAAAAGAAAGATACCTCAAACAGTTGTAGAGTATACAAAGTTCTTTATGTTTGCAGCCATTTTAAATATGCGAAAAAGGCTGTCTAGCTGATTTCAACTTAGCCTGAAGCTTCATCTTCATTTCATTTCATTTCTGTACTTCATTTTTGTGTTTTAATAGACTGATTCAAGCTTTTGAAGTGGTTCGCTTCGCTATTTAAGCGTATCTTTCGCTGTCTATGTATGTGTGTGTGTGTTTGTGTGTGTTATGTAGTAATATTTTATATTTTAAAGGAGCGAAAACGGAGAACAGCGAAGAGCATCGTATCTTAAAGATTTCACATGAATAACTAAAATCTATAAATTTTTGATTTCACTTTGCCGATGCGAAACGCAACGTAACGATATTATATATTACACACACACACACACACACACACACACACATACATACGTATATAGTTTATGTTTGTCTGCCAGCTCAAAATGCCAATAACTTGGAGCAGGGAAAGAGGATTTGAGTGTGAGTTTGAGTTTGAGTTCGATATAAGCCATGGCCATAAACAACAACAGGAACAAAGTAAAGCTCAAAAATTTTCTAAAAGTCAAACGCACGCAACAACAACAACAAAGTGAGTGAAATGCCAGAGCGAAATAGCAACAGCAAAAGAAGAGTGCAGCAAATTTCATAAAAACTTCAGTGAAAAGTTTTTGATTCCTTTTTTTGTTTTCTCCAAAAAAGTTTGCACGAAAATTCTTGTTTAAACTACGCTTAAATTGCAATAAGTCGACGCGGCTGCAGCAAGTGCAAGCGAGATGGCAAGAGCGGTGGAAAAGAGACGACAGCAGCCATAGAAAGTGCCAAAGATTTTTACTTTTATTAAAAATCAGTAAGAACTTAAAATTGAAAACCAAATATTAAAAGAAATTTAAATTTTTGGGTTGAAGGCGTGATTATTATTATAGTAAACCAGATTCTTATAAGGAATTGTAGATTTAAATATAATTGACTATACTTTATATATATAATATAATATTTAATGGCATACATGAGCCTTTAAAATAGAAAAATAATTTTGTTAATACCTCACACACAGCTTGTTTTATTCCATTTCAACATCTACCCACCCTTATTGAAAAAGCCTATATATACAACAACAAAAATAACTGGGGAAAAAATAATACTAAAATAAAGCCAACCAATACCAAAAAGTAAAAGATAACTATTATTTTTGTTATTAAAAAATGGTATGTTATGTTTAAATCTATAATGAAGTCGGGTATATTATTGTCCATTGTCAATTAATCAATGCTGTTAGATTCTATTACGATTCTATTACGTAATTGTAGATTTAAACATAATAGATAATATTTTATAAATACCAAAAAACAAATAAATGAATAAAAAATAATAATTTTACTATTATTACTATTCAAAGTAATACCAAAAACTAATCAATAAATATTATTTTTGTTATTCAAAAATATTATGTTATGTAAAAATCTAAAATGACAAACTAGAGTCGGGTATATTATCAATTAATCAATGGTGTAAGAGAATACAAATCGATATTTATAGATATTCTTGGTTTGAGCTTCGATTAGAATCGATTGCAAACACCATGGAAGTTGTCTTAAGAACTACTTTTAAGTTAAACTTTCTTTAAAGTAGGTTAAAAATTAAAATAAAATAAATTTTATACAGATAAAATATAATTCCTAAGAACTAGATAATGAAGATTCCTCATAAAACAAAATATTTATAGAAAAACCTCTCATACACTTTTAAAATTATCAATGTTGTTAGAGTTAAAAATCAAATTTTATTGATATTCTTAGTTTTAACTTTGATTATAATTGATTTCAAACGCCATCTATGTTGTCTCTTATGTTATGTTTCTGTTAAACTTTCATTAAATAAAATAGAATTCATTTTACACAGATAAAATATAATTCCCAAGAACTAGATAATAAAGATTCCTCATAAATCAAAATATTTATTGATATCGTCTTCAAAATTGTACTTAAAACCTTTCATAAACTTTTAAAATTATCAATATTGTTAGATTAATCAATGTGGTTCGAGAAAAGAATCGATTTTTACCGATACACTTAGTTTGAAAGTCGATTATAATCGATTGCAAACACCAACGATATCGATGTAGTCTTTAGCACTACTATTAAGTTTGAAGTAGGTAAAAAAAAATAATATAAAAAAAATTGTACACAGAAAAAATTCAATTGTTATGAACTATAAATAAAAGATTCCTCATAGCTTAACATAAATCAAAATATTTATTGTTATCGATTGCAGAGTTGTACTCAAAACTCTACATACACTTTAGATATTTTTGAAATCGATTTTTATCGATACTCTTGGTTTGAACTATAATCGATTGCAAACAAACACTATCGATGTTGTACTTAGCATTTTTTTTTGTGGTAAACTTTCTTTAAAGTAGGTGAAAAAAATAAAATAAAATAAATTTTACACAGAAAAAATAAAGTCGTTAAGAACTACGAAATGAAGATTCCTTATAGCTTAAAATAAATCCAAAAATATTTATTGTTATCGATTGCAGAGTTGTACTCAAAACCTGTACATACACTTTCCAAACTTGAGTAAAGTTGAAAACTAAAAAAACTTTCAAGCCGTTGACATAATTTGCCCCGGTTGAAACTTTAGACAGGGATTTATAAAAATAGACGAATTTGTGGACAAACTGAATTTGATCAGCAACAACAACAAAAGTATCCGTAATAACAATCAAAAACAAAAAACAAAAAAACGAGAAAAGAATCTAAAACAACAACAACAACAAATATTGTTGGTTGAACTTTTGAAATTGACTTACGAAAATCCATTTGTTCCACGCTGGCATTCAATTGTCCAGCAGCGGCGGCCGTCTCCACTTCCTCCACATCCCCATCGACTTCCGCGCCCCACTCCTCCACGGGTGAGGTTGCCGCCGTCGAGGTGGGCGTGGCTGGGGCAGGCAAAGGTGCTGCTGCTGCCGTTGCTGCCCCTTGAAGGAATAGCAGATCTCGGACTCGCTTCTGGCTAACCAAACGGCTAAAAACCCGCGCCCGACTGCTGCTGCTGCGTCGCTCTTGTTGCACCGGTGGCATGCAACCATTGGCTCCATTGTGATTGTTATTGTTGTTGTTGTTGTTGTGCGTCCCAACAGCGGCCAGTCGCAGCAGGCTGCCCGATGCTGTTGCCGACTTTTCAAGAGCAACGATGTTGCTGCCACTGCCATTGCTGCCACTGCCACCTGCCCCACGACTCGTCTGACTGTGTGCATTGCCCATTGAAATTGTACTTTGCGTCGAGTTGGAATTGGTTTGAGGATTGCAGGTATTGGTACTTGGTATTGGGTTTCGTGGCGCCTGCAAAATGGAGAGAAAGAGAAGAAGAAGAACTTTTAACAAAAATCAATTAAAAAAGTTTTCAATCAGCCGCATTGTTTGGGTCGGGGGCGGTGCTTGATTTTTCGACTTGTCAATACCCTGTCATCGAAAAGGTTATAGAGTTTGATGTGTTAATGTGATGAGCAAGGTAAAAGAATATATAATATTATATATATGTACCTAATCAGCTTAAGCAGACGATATGCTATGGCTAGTCTGGGTATCTGACAGATAGATTACTTGGAAGCAGTAGAAGTTAATGCAGATCATGTCTATATACAGAAAGCAGTTGAAAAAATTTAAGAAAGAAAATTATTTTTTTTAAATTTTTAAAAATTTTTAAAAAAAATTTTTTAATTATTTGTATACAGATTTTTCTGAAGAAAAGTGAATAAATAAGTTTTAGAAACATTTTTCTGAGCGCCAAAATATTGTCTTCTGGAGGAATTCCTTAACAGATGAACTTGTTTTTTGAACAAATTATTTTTAAGAAATAAAGCTGTATGAAAAACTTAGTATTTAGAGTGAAAAATACATTTTTTCAAAACCAATTTTGCCAACTTTTCCTTAGTTTATAATCTTGATACTAAGAACAGGTTTTACTAAAGGTTTTATCCAGATGTTATTGATAGGTATTACTAAAGGTTTTATTCCAGATATTATTGATAAGGATTAACAGATAAGCCAATAAAACATTTCTCCACAAGCCAAAAAAGAAACTCGTATAAAGCTAAGAGCATATTATATGCAGAAGAAGATTTTTAAACTAAACTTTTGTTTCTTGATTATATTTTGAAGATTAATTCAAAGTATTTGAAAATATTTTAATCTCTTTGTAATTTAACCTGGTAGGACCCTTAGCATCGACTTTGGGAGTTCCCAATAAAAAAAAAAAAAACATAAAAAATATATATTTTTTTTTGGGTTTGAAACCACAAAATTAAAAATATTGTTTTTGAGAATAAATAGAAAATATTTATTTTATTTAATTAAATTATTTTTTTTTTTTTTTTTTTGAATTTGTATTTTTGGTCATATCTCGAAAACTAAGCGAGATATCAGCTAAAAACATCAAAATTTAATTCAAAATATTTTAAGCATTAAACTTATTTTTAACTTCTTACACAGTATCACATGTATATAGGGTATTCTCCCAGTCGAACTAACTCCCTTTCCACTACTGTTTGGCTCTAACTTGTTTTATTTTTTGTGGCAAAGTTTTGTTGGTTTGGAAAATGTTGCAGAAATATGAAATGAAATGAATTAGTCAGTGTGGTACAGGTTGACAAAAGTTTCTTGCTTTAGTTGTCTGATTTCTATAGCTAGCGGTACATATATATCCAACCATCTATATATATCTATTTTGTTCGATTGCCTTGGCAACTTGCTTGTAAATCGAACTTTTACTTTTCAACAACATGACATTCAATAATGATCATTAGACCACAATAGATTTCATTGCAGGATTTTATTTTTGTTCGCAAATGCTTGAAATATTGATAGAAATGTCAGCAAGTTTTTGCTTGAATTTTTAGATTTTTTTTATTGAAAACATTTTTTAAAAAATTCATGCATTTATTTCGCTTTTCCAAGTTCATTTCCACAAGTCAGAAGTTAAATATCAACTTGATTTATTTGCAGAATTCAGTTTTATGTCATTTTGGGTCAAACTATATATATTTTTCTTGTTTGCATTTCAGCAAATTAATTAAAGTAAAAGAAAAATAAAAGAAAAAACTTTTTCAGACAGTTTTGTGAATTTTTGCAAAAAATCATAAAATATTCAAAATTATTTTCTTTTACCCAAGGAGAATTAGAAAAAAGTAAGATTATGTATATGTTTAATGCAGAAGAAAATATATATTGATCAAAAACATAATTAATTTGCAAATCAAAGAATTTTGAAAATTTTTTTCTGAAAGAAAGAATTTTTTCAAGAATTTCGAGCTAAAATCATGTTTTAAAGTGTGAATGCAATATTGATTTAGATGCCAAGGCATGACTTTTAAGGTATTACATTTGATAATCGGTTGAGTTTTGAGGAAGTTATGACTTCGGGAAGTTCTTCCCATGTTCAAGTTGAAATAAAAAATATTCAACGGCAAATTTAATTTTTATTTCAATTTTCAACTTGAAAAAGTTATCAAAAGTTCAAAATTTACATAAATAAATTGCTGTTCAGTTTTAAAATATTTTATTTATATTTTTATATATTTTATATATTTTATTATTACTTTCAAGTACAATTTAAATGTCCAACATAAATTTAAGTAAAGTGTTTTTTTTTTGGTACTCGAGTTTATCACTTATTTTTCTGGCGTTTTATCATTTAATTCAATTGAAAAATATTATAATACTATGTGAACTTAAGGCCAAGGCCTTAATAAATCATATTTCTGAGTTCATTCAACTTTTTCAAGTCAAAATATTTACAAATGAGAAAAGCCTTGATATTTTATATTTATATCTTTTTTATTTTATATCTTGTAAATATTCTCGGCTTATATTATCGCTAACTGATAAGGTTAATAAAGCTTCCTTTGGTTTAAAATGTTTACAATAAAGGCAAATAAAAAAAGAAATAAAAATGAATAAAAATCGAATTATTGAAAAAATATAAATTAAAAAAAATTATTTTTCGATTTTTTTTTAAAATTTATATTAAATAAAAATTAATTTAAAATATGTGGAAAAATTTATGTTTTCTATTATTTTAAGTGCTTTTTTTTTTAAAAATTCTTTGCTTTGTCTAGTGACGTCAGAGCACTCTCCCCATCTCTCTCCCTCTCTTGCTCACCTTCCTCTCTCTCTCGCTCTATCTTTCAAGCACTCGCGACTCGTCCACATAAATCACAATAACAAAACAAATTAGCAACAATTTTTGTTTATTTTATTTTTATTTTTTTTTATCACATTTTTTATTATGCAGCTAATTGAAAAATACCTTAGGGAGTTGCCGAAATGTGAGGCAAGAATGAATGTTGTTAAAAATGTTTGGGCCGAAAATTAATTGGCAGCAATAAATTTGTTGTTGCGCTGTTGTCCTGGACACGAAGAACAGGGAGTGGGAGGCGGGAGGGGGAAGGTTGTCACGCCCACAATGAGTCAGAATGCGGCGCCGTGAGCTGCATAATGAGAAGAAGAAGGAGGAGGAGTAGGCAGAAAGCCAAAGGATATTATGCGAGCATACAGTTTCGAGTCCTTTTTGTGCACAAATCAGTTTTCAATTATGAGGAAAATGGAAAAGGCGGTGAAAATAATGACGCAAACACTTTGTAGGCTTAATTGTGTCAAAAGCGCAATTTAGTGCAATTTGTGTGTAATGAAAGTGAAAGTGAAAAGCGACAAGAACACACACACACACACACACACACACACACACACACACACGAACACACATACATACCTGAGTCTCACTTCCGGTTGCAATTTATACAAATCTGTTTCTCTGAGGCGCGTTCTTAAACACGTTTCGTCTTGCTTATATTATTATTATTGCTGTTGTTGTTGTTGTTGTTTGTGCTAATGCGGCAAGTTCGTGACAGTCTCAATTTCCGCTCTCTCTCTCTCTCTCTCTTTAATGCTTTTGTTGGCTATCAATAAAGTTCGCACGAACGCAAAGTGACGCGATTTGCCTTTTTGCGTTTTCGCATGGCCAAAAAAAAAAACACTCAAACAAACACTTTTCTTTAATTATTTAAATGCACAAAGGAAGAAACTGCAAGTTGCAATGGCAAAACTGCAGCTGTCAGAAAAGTGAACACAAGTGTCAAATGCACACACAAACACAACTATACACACACACACGAAGCAGTTTAGCCGATGCTAAAGCTTTCGCCGCAAAACAGCTGTTTATATATGCGCTCTCCTTGTCCTAGGACAACAAGTAAACGTGCGGCGAATTCAGTCGAAGCGGCGACTGGAAAAATCGATGGCACACTGACAACGGCAAGCCAACAATACCAACTGCTAACTGCAGCATACGAAGCGAGTGAGAGAGCGAGAGAGAGTATGAGAGCGAGCTCAGCCTGTTACACTGCGTGCGTGTGTGTGAGCGAGAGCCAGCATACCAAGAGAGTGTGCCAAACGATAACAGTTATTTCGCTTGTTTGCGTTCGGGTATTTATGCTGTCGCTATGCGCTGCATGTCAACCATTTAACTGCACTGATACCGAGTGTAGCGCATTTGGCTGTCGCTGTAGCCGAATCGTTTAGTTAATTAGCATTTCGAGCTTTGGACTTTTTACTTCGGGTTAAACATTTTGTGTGCGCTTCAAATGACTCATTGTCCAGTCCACAAACATAAACACACACAAACAAAAAGCATAAAGCAATCGCAATCGCTGTTGCTGTTGTTGTTGTTGGTTTTTATGAGACTTAAACACTGATAGCTGTTTTGACAATCCCATTGAAGCCCCCTTATCATTGGGGGATACAAATTTCGAATGCAAATAGGCACAAGTACATATAATATGAGTATAAATAAAATTTCATTTACTCATTGGTTGAGTGACGATAAAATGTTCACCACACTCAATCTCCCTCTCTCTTTATCTCTTCGTGTGTGTGTGTGTGTGTGTAATCGGCTCTTGGGTCACAATTTTGTTATTGTTTTCGAGTGGTCAGCTTTATTGGTTGAGTTTTGTTTTTTATTCGCTTCTTGAATTGATAAAATGGCAACTGGGGAATACAAAAAGGGAATAACAGTAGCTTAAATGCGCTCATATTGCCATAAATAGAATATTACGAGGGCGGAAAGTAAAGTACCGAAATGGTGAAGTACCTTTAAAGGGGAGATTTATTGTGTAAAGATTTAATTTCATCATAAAAAAGTTGAAATCACTATAAGCAAATGAATTTTGATCGATTTTCACTTAAGTTTGCTTACACAAATTCGATAAAAATCGATAAAAAATTAAGTTTGATTAATGACAATCAATATAAATCGATAAAAAATAAAGTTTGATTAATGACAATCGATAGAAATCAATTAATGATAATCGAAATTTAATTAATGACAATCGATATAAATCGATAAAAAATCAAGCTGGCTTATTGACAATCGATATAAATCGATAAAAAAATTAAGTTTGATTAATAACAATCGATATAAATCGATACAAATCAAGTTTGATAAATGATAATCGAAGTTCGATTAATGACAATCGATATAAATCGATAAAAAATCAAGTTTGATTAATGAAAATCGATATAAATCGATAAAACAACAAGTTTGATTAATGATAATCGAAGTTTGATTCATGGCAATCGAAATTTGATTCATGGCAATCGATATAAATCGATACAAAATCAAATTTTATTAATGATACTCGATGATTGATTAATGACAATCGATATAAATCGATACAAATCAAGTTTGATTAATGACAATCCATATAAAGCGATAAAAAATCAAGTTCGATTAATGATAATCGAAGTTTGATTAATGACAATCAATATAAATCTTATCATAATATGCTTCTTTGAATCAAAAGCTTAAAGTTTTCATATATTAACTCAATAAAATCTTCAATCTCTCATTTATTTGTTAACACAATAACGTTGTAGGGTATCTGCACTGTGCGTATTGCCAGCTGTTATGCAATTTTGAATGGCGTTTATTTATTTTTAGCTCTCTCGATTTTTTTGTTGATTTGTGTTTAATTTTTTATGTTTTTTTTTCGCACATTATGTGCGCTTATTTGTTTTTTTCGTGGGTCACAAGTGTTGAAAAGCTGTTGTTGTTGTTGTTGGTTTTTTGATAAGCCGTTTATAGCAGGCAGAACTGATAAGGTAAAATGTAATCGAAAAAAAGTTGAATGCAATATTTTTTGTGTGAATTTTCGCGAGTGGATTTTTGAGTGGGTTGGGGTTGGTGTTGCACGTGATGAGTGCGTGCCACATTAGATGTGTGGCAAGTACACTTAATGAGCATTTGTTGCAACTAGCTGAGAGCTTTTCCTATTCCTTTGTGTCCAAATGCACAACGCATGCAAAATGCCACGAAAAGTTTCGAAGTCATTTAATTAATGTGCACAGGAAGCAGAAGGGGTGCAGTGGGGGGTGGAGGGGTGGGGGAGTAGTTGCCTCTGGGGTGCCGTTGAGCGCATTTTGACACATTGTTTGACAAATTGCCAGACGCACGATAAACTGGCAGCCAAGTTAACAAAATCATCAAAGCAGCAACAAAGTTTAATGCCAACAAGCAAACTAAAGCTGCTAAGCAAGGCAACAACAACAACGACTAGGAGACAGGTGCAGGTGCAACATCAGCAGCAACGAACACAAACACAACAATGTTGCAACACAAGCGACAGCAAAAAGTCCTGCGGGCTTCAGTTGCATGGTGGAACTGCCTTTTCAGTTGTTGCCGCTGTTGATGACAACGCGGAAAAACGTTTCTGCCATTCTTTGAGTGTGGGTGCCACACGCGGCGTATGAGCAATGGCCAGGCGGCGGTTGTTGTAGCACTAGTAATCACAACAACAACAACACCAACAACAACAACAAGTAACAAGACATGATAACTTATGAAGGCAAGTCGAAGAGTAGATGCTCTTATCAGTTAGAAAAGTTACTGAAATTATTTGAATATTATTACTGAAAATAAAAATCTTAAAAATAATAATAATAATATATTGCTTATTGCAACTCAAATGTCTTAAGCGAAATGTTAATACTGGCTATAGTTAAATTAATTAAAAAATATATATAAAAAGAAAAAAAATATTTTGTGGTATTTTTTTTAGTATTTTTCTTTGTCAAAATCAAATAACAAATAAAATATATTGAAAAATATGTCATATTGCTATATAAATTAATTATAAAATATATATAAACA
Organism: Scaptomyza reducta; assembly: GCA_035044485.1. NCBI lineage: Eukaryota > Metazoa > Arthropoda > Insecta > Diptera > Drosophilidae > Scaptomyza > Scaptomyza reducta. Next base: position 126,869 of record JAWNNV010000419.1, read on the forward strand.
TATATATAAATTACTTAAAAATATATATATAATATAATTAATTATAAAATATATATAAAAAGAAAAAAAATATTTTGTGGTATTTTTTTAGTATTTTTCTTTGTCAAAATCAAATAACAAATAAAATATATTGAAAAATATGTCATCTATACTATATGTAAGGTATTTTATTTTGAGTTTGACAATTTTTGCTGTTTATAATAAGGTTCTTGATTTTTTCTATAATTTTTCTATATTTTTTTGAGCACCTTTTTTGACACTTTTCAACGTTTAGTCAGATTTAACATCATGAAAAAATCATACTACCCTTTATAACATGTCACAATAACAGGACAAACACAAATGTTTTAAGCGAAATGTTTATATTTGCTATAGTTTAATCAATTTAAATAAATTAAAAAATATATATAAAAAGAAAAACAATATTTTGTGGTATATTTTTAGTATTCTTCTTTGTCAAAATCAAATAACAACTAAAATATATTGAAAATAAATCATATGAGGTATTTTATTTTGAGTTTGAGACCTTTTGCTGTTTATAATAAGGTTCTTCATTTTTTCTATAATTTTTCTATATTTTTTTGAACACCTTTTTTGGCACCTTTAAACTTTAAGTCAGATTTAACATCATGAAAAAATCATACTACCCTTATATTAGGGGTATAACAAGTCAGAATAACAGGGCAAACAGCTGTTGTTGATGCTGCAGGCTACCTTACTCTATCCGCACAACCTTCACCCTCCCTACCTCCCTCCCACCCCTTCACCAATCCTCCCAGCCAACTGCCTCTTGCACCTTCTAGCGTATGCTGTCGCGCTTGGGATATAGTACAATGACAAAGTCAGTTATGGTCAATAAAATGCAATGTGTAAAGCGACAATGACGACAACAACAACAACAACAACAACAACAACTACAACAACAACACCAACGGCAACAGTGACAGGAACAGCCAACAGATGGCGCTCATGTTGCCCAACGGCCATTGTGCCAATGGGCCAATGGTATTGATGACAACGTGAGCGAAAGAGACAGAGAGAGAGAGAGAGTCTATCGATGCACGAAATATGGAAATATATTTTAGATTCTGACTTCGCCTTCATTATACTTTAATCTACCTTAGAAAAGGGTCAGAACACGTACATATATTATTAATCATCCTGTTTTTTGTTAGTATCCTTCTTGCTGGCAACACGTTGTCATCGCTAGGAAGCCGGAGTGGGCCAATTCAGTACTGTTTCTATCGTTTTTATCGCATTTAGGGCGTTTAGGGGCGTTATGGGCGTGACCAATGGCTGACTATCCACGCGGTTAATATCGTTAAAACAAACAACGGGCTAGTTGATGCGGGACTCAGGGACAAAACGGGACACAGGACACACACTACAGGGATGGGGTTGGATGGAAGGAGGAATAGTTAACGGGCAGTCTTTTAGAGCGTTTAAAAGTGGGCGTGGCTGCATCGCCCGCGCAAAAGCTAACTTTTGCAATTGCGTGCAACAAAAAAAAGGTTTGGTTTTGATTTTAAAATGTTTTAAGAGGGTATTAGGTAAGTTGGTTTGGTTTGCATAATGGTTCCCTAAACATTTTATATTATTTTAAAATAGTTTTTTGTAGCTAAACAAAGGTTTAAATATAATATCCTTCAAAAATCTCCTACACACAAGTCGACTGAAGCTTACAACAAATTTGTGTTGCCTGCTTTTGTGCGCTCTAAAATAATGCAGTAAAAGGCGAAAAGCTGAAAACGAAAATTCACGATTTCAAAATTGTTTTAAATTATGGCCGTGGTGGGGGTTCCCTGTGTGGCATACCAGCCGCATTTTAGCCCCAATATGCCACGAACAGCAGTAGACAGAGGGGTCGAGGGGGGTCTAGCTGGTTTTTGCATTTCGAGCAAATTATCTGGTCACATGCATTGTAATTTGAATGCAACTGGCCAAAAAAATGTTATAGCTATAACCTTAGTACGAAGGGGTGGGTTGAGAAGGGTGGTACTAGCCAAAAAAAGTAGAAGCAAATATTTTGTTGTTGTTGTTGTGTGCAAATTAATTAAAACGCAACGCGTGTCGACGGCAACAAATTGAGCGAGTGTTAAAATAAATCAACGATAAATTGCACGTGCAAATTTGAAGTGTATTTAGTCACACTAGCACACAAACACACACACACACACACTACATTAGAACAAATATACACTTCTCTCGAACAAATGCATAAAATTGCACAAAGAGAAAAAAATAATTCAAAATTAAAAATATTATTTGAGATTTAGCTAAAAATCTATAAAATTATATTCAAATTTCAAAAATGTTAAGTAAAAAAACCTTATTTAACTTATTTAGATCTTTATTATATATTTTATATTTTTTTAGATTTTTTTAATGCAATTTTTCATAAGATTTACAATAAAAAAAATTGGTATGAAATTTTTTATAAAATTTCCAATAAAAAAAAGTTTTATGAAATTCTTTATAAAATTTTCAATAAAAAAATCGAAAGCTTATTAAAAATATAATTTCAAAAGAAAAAAAATCAGAAAAATCCATAAACAATCAAAAGCTTATTAAAAACATTATTTCAAAACAAAAGAAATCAGTCAAAAAAAGTCTAAATTAAAAATAATATTTGTGATTTATATAAAAAAGCTATAAAAAAATATATTGAAATTTCAAAAATTATAATAAAAAAAGTCTTTCCATAACCTATTTAGATCTTTAATATATATTTAATATTTTTTTTGAATTTTTTATGAAACTTTTTATTATAGAAAAAAAAAATGTTTATAAAATTTCCCATAAAAAAAATCGAAGCTTATTAAAAATATAATATATAAAGAAATCTTACAAAATCATAATAAAAATCGAAAGCTTATTAAAAAAATATTATTTCAAAAGAAAATAAATCATTAGCAAAAAATACGCTTAAACCAAAACCTTCAAAAACTTTCCAAATATATATTTTATGATTTTTAAAAATACTTTTATATTTCTCTTTGTGCATTTTGAGTGGGTTGTGCACCACGTTGTCCGTTTCAGCAGTGCTGCAACTTTAATTGCTTTGGTGGTTTGTGCCAAATTAGATTCTGCGGTTTTTTTCGCAACTGTTCAGCGTTCGCCATTCAACATTTACCGTTCGCTAGTTCATCGTTTGGCAATTGACGCTTGGGTTTTCACCAGCAACAGCAGCTGCAACGAAGAGTTCATCTTGGATTCGCACAGAAGTGCAAGTTAAAAATTCAATGTGGGAGGGAACGATGGGGGGCAGGAGGTGCCTCGCATCGCCCATCGATTAATTAATGCTGCCATTGGTAACAGTCGCGCCATACTAATAGCAGTAGGAATGCATTTAACGTTAAGGATGGGAGGGGAGTGCGCGGGAGGAAGAGGACATCAAGGAAAGCGAACCTGGCGTTTAGGGATTTAGTTATCCTGGATGTCAATATATAGAGTTGATTTCATAATGCATAAAAATGCAACCAAACTATATTTCTAGCTTATAAAATAAGTAAGAAAATAAAAATAAAATGAAAAAAAAATTAATTTAAAGCGACTTAAAGAGCTGAAGGAAAAACTTGAAAATAATAGATAAGTTAAGGATTTAATATTCCTTGTGGAACATAAAACTTGTAAATTAGTAAAACTTATGTAAAAAATTCAATTATATTCAGAGAAACTGAAAGTTTTGGTCAAGGAAAAGAGAAGTTTCGTGTAAATGATGAAGATAAATTCAATAAAATTGGTGATTTAACCATTATCGATAATCGATATGTATATAAATGAAGAATGATCGATAATCGATTAATCGATATATATTTAAAGGTACTATTGAAACCGTTAGGCAATAGGTATAAACGGAGAATAATCGATTACCGATTAATCGATACGTATATATATTAAGAATTATCGATAATCGATTAATCGATATATATTTAAAGGTACTATTGAGACCGTTAGGCAATGGGTATAAACGAAGAATAATCGATAAATCGATTTCTATATAAATAATGAATTATCGATAACCGATTAATCGATATTTATTAAAATGTACTATTGAGACCGTTGGACAATGGGTGTAAACGAAGAATAATCGATAACCGACTAATCAATATGTATGTAAATGAAGAATAATCGAAAATCGATTAATTGATATATATTTAAAGGTACTATTGAATCCGTTGGGCAATAGGTATAAAGAAGAATAATCGATAATCGCTATATATTAATGAATAATGAGCGATAATCGATTAATCTATATCTATATAAATTAAGAATTAACGATAACCGATTAATCGATATATATTTAAAGGTACTATTGAGACCGTTGGGCAATGGGTATAAACGAAGAATAATCGATAATCGACTAAGAAAATATTTAAATAAAGAATTACCGATAATAGATTAATCAATATATTTTTAATGGTACTATTGAATCCGTTGGGCAATAGGTATAAAGAAGAATAATCGATAATCTATATATATTAATGAATAATGATCGATAACCGATTAATCTATATATATTTAATAGAAGTATTGAAACCGTTGGGCAATGGGTTTAAACGATTTGATATATAGAAACGTTGACTGCAGGCACATTTCAAAAAGGCAAAAAACAAAAACGAAGTGAAAAATATTGCATAAATATTTTTGTCGAACTTTCAGCTGTAGCAAAACATATGTACATACATTTGCCAAACATAGTTCTGTGAACAGGCATTTGCTAGTTGGTTTTTTGGCCAATCTGTAGCTGCATTTTATGTGCCCGCGAGCAAATTGGTTCGACATTGCTTTCGAACTAAACGCTATCGTTATGAACTTGATCCTAGACCTAAAAATAAAAGCCCCACCTCAAAGCCAGCCCCATACTCCGCCACCCCTCTGTGCTGTTACGCACCATAAAGTTGATTTATTTGTGAAAAGTTTACGTACGAAAAACGTAAAACAGACGGACGTTAAAAAAAAAAGAAGCTGACTGCCTGACCAACTGACAGAGTCCTTGTGCCTGTGGGCTAGTTGGCTTTCAAAGTTTTGTGTTTGTTATTGGTTGGGAGTCTTGTGTAAGCCTAATCCTAATGCTCTCTAATTACATTCGAGGACGACCACACGACACTGGACTTACTTTTATTCTCACTCTGTGTGTTTTTTTTGCTAGGCAACTGACGCTTGGCCGCTTGTTTGTTGCCTACTTTACGGCTACTTATCACTTGTTTTTTATGTGTGTGTGTGTGCGTGCCTGGCTGAAGCGGCTGTCGTAGGACTAAGCCAAAGACGTCGCCTAATTGTATTTTGCCCCCTGGCCAGGTAGCATTTACAGCAACTGAAACTGACACAGACGTTCTGAAATCGACTCGATGGGCTCATTGAACTTGGCCAGCAATAAAGACAAAGACATATTTATATTATTCAAAGGACACTAGAAAATTGTTCGCCAGGCTCTCTTAAAGCTTTGCACTTGCCTTCTTATTAATGAGTTTAATTGTTTCTTGATTTTATTAAACGATTCAAACGAGTTTGTGATTTTCTGGAACGATTTTGGTTTTGAAATAGAGATTCCGGAAAGTTGTAGAAATCTCTATATTAAAATATTTGCATGGAATGTTCAGTTAAAAGATATGGCATATTAAGTTATTATGTAATTCTTCGAGCTAGCTAATAAATATGGCATTTTGCACATTCAAAAGTAATATTTGGCTTAATTTTAATATTTGGTTTTTTTTTCAAGAAAAGTTAACATTTTTTTTATAAAAAATCAAAATTTCCATCAATAATAAAAATATTTTTAATAAAATTAAAATTTATTATTTTATTCTTTGTTTTTACGTATTTTGCATATTTAAAGTATTTTTGGGCTTAGATTAAATATTTTTAATTTTTTTATTTTTTTTTCATGAAACGTTTTAGAAAATCTTCTATTAAAAATCAAAATTTCTAAACTAAATTTATTAAACTTAAAATGAATATTTTATTTTTCAAGCTAGATAAAAAATTTGGATTTTGCATATTTAAAGTATTTTTTTAGCTTAATTGCAATATATAATTTTTTTTTCAATGAAAGTTTAAAATTTTTTCTTTCTTTTTAAATCAAAATTTTCATCAATAATTTTTTTTATTTTATAAAATTTAAAATTATTATTATTATTTTTTTTTTTTTGCGTATTTTGCATATTTGAAATATTTTTTTAGCTTAATTAATATTAATATACTAAAGTATATCATTTTTTTTGTTTTTCCAAAAAAGGTAGCAGAAAAAGTTCTTTAAATAAGTGATTAAAGCAAAAAGGATTGTGTGTTTTTTAAAATTACCTCCAAAATTCTCTTTCCTGAATATATTATAAACTATTGTACCAACATTTCAACCAATTATAAATGGAATAACTTCACCAGAAACATTTCTTCGAGTTTACAGAACTTTGGCTGTTGGCCTCAAGACATGAACATGTTAAGAATTTTGCTGGGTTTTGTGCTAAATCGTTTTGGCATATCATTGTACCGAGTGGATAACAATGCAACAATATATGTGGTTGGGATTTCTCATCGATTGAATACGAGGAAACACAAGGTTCTTGGGCCTGCTTAAGCTAAACATAGCAAAAGCGATGCTAACTTTGACCTGGATACACCCAAAACAAAGCGAGAGAAGCTAGTTAATGTGATAGAGAGAGAGAGAGAGAGGAAGAGAGAGATAGAGAAGGATAGAGAGAGGTAGATAGAGAGTGAGAGAGTGAGGCAGATAGAATCTTTTTACCACACTTAACAAGCATTTATATTTATCTCAAATACACATATATGGTTTTTTTTATGTATAGGTAGCGCCGTTTAAATTTATGATAGGCACCATAAATGGCAAACCATACCCCCCCAACCCCTTGCCCCTGTCCATCTTCCTGTCCTACTGCCATTTGTTGGAGTGCGCAAAGCCACAGCGCAAACAACAAACAGCCGCCAAAATGGCAAGCAATAAAAATAATTGCAAATTTCGAAAATTTAAGTGTAGGCGTTGTCAGGCCACGTTTAAAGTATGTTGCCCCCCAAAATCCACTGCCCCTCAACCCAGTCACCTGCCCCACCTACCGCACCCCCCCTCGGCCGCTGAGTGCTGCTCAAACAATGGGCAACGAGGCGAATGCTTAACGTGCTGTAAAATCAGCGCGTCGCGGTTTTTCTTCTTTTTTTTTTGTTTTTTTCTGTTGCCATTCAGTTGTTGTTATTGTTGTTGCGGCATTCTTTTGTGTGCCAGTGTGTGTGTGAGTGTTCTGTATGTCTGCGTGTGGTTTACAATCTGTTTCGCAACTCACGTAAAATATAAGGTAATTTGTGGAAATTTGATGTTTATCGTAAATTGTTTTTTATTTGCGCAATGTCACCATTTGCGGTTTTCCAAACACACACACACATGCACAGAGGGGGCACACACACACACAGTCAGCCATTTTGTTGCTTTTAATTGTGCCGCAAAAAAGAATTGTAACATTTTTTTTCAATTTACCTGCACAACTTCAGCTCTTTTCTCGCTCTCCCTTTGTTGTTCTTGTTGCATTCGGTTTTTCGTTGCCTTTGGCTTGAGCTTCATACAGACGTAGATGAGCAGGGTGATAGCCAAAAACCAAATCATATTCCAGTTGTGTTTTGTCATCATGTGAGTTGTATAAAAGTAATTGTCGAAATCTGTAGTCAAATTCATGATATTCGTTTTTTTTTTCTTTCACACCAACCAAAAACAGAACGTGTAACAAAATAGAAAAGTCTTATAAATATAAATCGAAGCCTGCCCCGTTCAATGAAAAAGTCTTTAAATGGAGTTTTACATTCGTGTTTATTTATATATTGTATGCATTATAGTATATATATATATCGTTTATATAGTCGTATGTATTGTTTATCAGCTAAGTTTTATAGTTAAAATTTAGTTTAAGTAAAATGCTTGGAACGCCTGGCGACCAACATCTACACAAATCGTACAGACATACATATATATATATTTATATATATGTAGTATAATTAGTTTATGTATTTTTCAGCCATTTCTGGTTCTGTTTACAGAGAGAGAGAGAGTTGGCAAGCGAAAGAGTTTTTGAGAAACTTATAGAAAAAGGGAAAGACTTAAATTGTTAAAGTTAAAACGTTTAAGTTCTTATTTGCTACTTACACTGTGTTTGTTGTTGGATTATTTTTTGATTTTGAGTTTTACTTTTTGCTTTATTTTTCTTATCAACTAACACATAGATTTGACGGCTTAAAGTTCTACAAACTAATTTTGGAAAAAACACAGAACTTAATTCAAATATTTTCCAATATTTCCAAACTAATACAACAGAAAGTTCATTCAGGAACTTTGTTAGGTTACCAATTATAAAAGAAGTAAGAAGGTTCGAGTCGTGAAATCCCAACTACAAGATACCCTGAACCCTTTACTTTACAGTCAGTGCTTGTAAGAATGTGTGTGTATATACTGAATACTTGGACTTAACTTCAATGCTCCATATCTCTGGTGTTTGTCAACCGATTTCAATTAAAATTTCACAGATTCTCAATATTTCGTATCATGTTTCAAACTGCATCAAAAAGTTTTCTAAATTCAAGATTTTGTTGTTATCGATAACATGTGTATATCGGAAACGGGACAGAGTTATCGAAAATTTGCAATAAACTTGTATAGCCTAGGGATTAGGAGAGCTTATGATCCTAATCTGCAGTCTCTAGCTCTTATAGTCTCTGAGATCGAAAGACAGACATGACTATATCGACTCGACTGTTGATGCTGATCAAGAATATATATACTTTATGGGGCTGGAGATGCTTCCTTCTGCCTGTTGCATACTTTTGCACCAAACCATTTTCCCCTTTTTAAAAATTTTCAATGGGTTCAGGGTATAAAAATAAAATAAAAAACTTATTAAAATTTTAATCGCATTTTTCTACGCTAAATTTTTCTTTGGTTTTCCCTTTTTTTTCTTTACTATTAAAATCTTTTTGTGTGTATTTACATTAATTACTCAATATGGTTTTTTGTTTGCATTCTACGTTAATTAACATTTATTATTAATTGTATTAATACATATTTTGTATATACACCATGCTTATTATTTTAAACGTATTTAGTTGCATTATTTATGTGAATATTTTTAAGTTTTTTATGCATTAATATTTTAAAATACTGTCAAATCATTCATCATTAATATATATATATATATTTTTGCTTTATTTTGTGAGTCAGCTAAAACGAATAGAATGTTATTTATATTGGAATATATCTGAAATATATATCCGCGAAAAATACTTCAATTGTTCCTTTAACACTTCGTGCTCGGGTATTTTAACATGTTATTTACTTTACGTTCGAGTATTTCATTTAGTTGGAGTACACATCAAAATAAATGCCTCAATTATGCTCTTGGTGGAATTCACTTGTTTGCCTTCGCCTATGCTATATATATTTTTATTTAGCTAAATAAATAAATGTAGAGCAAAAAATTGCATAAACTTTTCCATAAAATGCATTTTTTTCATGCTTACATTTTGCACACAGTTTTGTAATAGTTTACCATATACATAGATATATTTTTTTAGCAGCGAAATACTAAAATAAACCGTTACTTTTCTTCATTTTTATGTTTATATTTACAACCCATTTTTTTGGTTTTTTTTTTGAACACGAAAATAAAATCGTTGAGCGAATGGAAAAATGCGCTTTAAAAATCGGTTTGCTAGAGTTTAGATCGTTTAGAGCTGGATATTACAATGAATATATATATATATATATATTTATTCAGTGAGCTTTAAAGCCCATCAAATTGTAAGTCAATTAAAGATTGTTAGAAATTCAATGCAATTTTTTTAATATTTTTTAAATGCCAAAGATTTAACCTATGAACACATTAAAAGTTCTTACTCAATAGAGTTTAGACGGCAGATTAATTCAAGTTGTTTGGATATGTTAACGAAGAGGCTCAGGAGCTGAACAAATATTGGCTTAGCACACAGTTGAGTAGTTTTATCAAATTAACGGCAACGAATCAACAAATATGTGACATTGATTCCCATTTTGGTCTTGTGCAAATAAATGTCAAAAAGGCAAACAACAAAATGTGTAAATATTCGAAATTACAACCAGATATTTAAACGAACAAGTAAGAAGGCTCTAGGCGAGATATACCGACTAGACTATACCCTGAACGCTATACTTTAAGCGTACTGTCAGTGCTTGCAAGTATGTGTGTGTGTGTACTACTTGGACTTAACTTCAATGTTCCATATCTCCGATGTTTTTCAACCGATTTCAATAAAAATTTCACAGGTTCTCATTATTTCGTTTAATGTTTCAAACTGCATCGGAAAGTTTTCCAAATTCAAGATTTTGTTGTTATCGATTACATGTGTATATCGGAAACGGGAAGAGTTATCGAAAATTTGAAACAAACTTGTATTGCCTAGGGATTAGACGAGCTTATGTTCCAAATCTAGAGTCTCTAGCTCTTATAGTCTCTGAGATCGTCGGAAGGACATTGCTATATCGTCTCGGATGTTGATGCTGATCAAGAATATATATACTTTATGGGTTCGCAGATGCTTCCTTCTGCCTTTTACACACTTTTGCACATACTTTTTACCCATTTTCAATGGGTTCAGGGTATAAAAATATATTTCTTTCCCAAAGCAACTCTAACTTAAGAATGAATTTATTGTATTAACTTTTTTTTAGCTGTTTCTGAATATTTAATAATTAAATTGGCTGTATTATTATCAATAATCATTAGCTTTACAATCAATTTGTGTTTTTGTTGGCTTTTTGGGCATGTTGCAAATAATTTTTGTTTGTGGTTTGTATGCCTTGAAGCCAAAATAAAATAAACATAGAAATATAATTACTGTTTATAGTTGGATTGGTATTTTTGATAGGTTTTGCTGTTTTTCTAAGCATTTAATAAATAACTGCGGTTGAGATTTAATTCTTTTTTGTTGTTGCTGACCTAATTTGTTGCGATTTGGCAATTAGGTTTGCGTCGAAAATCAATTGAAATTTGCGCTTTGATTTTGTCAACAACGCTCCGTTTGGCAAATAAAATTAATTAACAACATTTACGCAAATCTAATTTGCAATCGTAATTTGTAATTACAAAATTTTGCGTGATTATAAACGTTGACAATGAACAACAACAATTGAAATTAGCAGAGCAATTAGTTGTTGATCACTTTTATCCAAGCATTATTGTTCTTGGAAAAAAACACACATCACGCACAACCCAAACTTCATTTAGGCCCCGTACAATAACAATGGCCAATGAGTGGCCTTTTGGCCATTTTGCAAATAGTTTTAATTATTTTCCAAATGCCCTGCGGTGTGAATACTTTAAATTGCCTTTGGACAATGGGTGGTATACGCAATTTTTACGATTTCCACTCTTTCATAATCAAATAAATATTTGATTGACGAAGCCAATAAAGTTCTTAGCCAAAAAGCTGTTGTCTTTATTTATTGGTCAGTTTATTATTGGCCAGGGTATTTAGTTTTGTCAGTTTTGCCACAGTTAGCTTTAAATTTTTGATGCGCCCAGCGTTTATTGTTGTCTATGCAATTAAAACGCCATTTTGTTGTCGTCTATGTGTGTGCGTGTGTTTATTTAATTTCACTAAATATTACATATTGGCCGCACAAAAATGTTTGTTTGGGGTTTTTTCGCGCAATCGTTAACCTCAAAAGTTGGCTTTTGTGTGTTTGGCTTTTGGCCTTTTTACAACGTTTTTGGGCCAATGCCAATTTTCTGGTTAGTTGCCTTTTGTCGCTAAACATTTTCAATATGCAACAAATGCATAACCTCAATTTGGCCACACATTTTTAAGTTATCAAATATACATTCATGCAAAACGAACAAAAACATTTAAAATAATATTGTAAAAGAAAGAAAATAGTTGAATTAATTTTAAATATTTTTTTTTTAGTAAATAAAATACAAATAAATATTTGAATATTACATTTTTTTGTTTTCTTTTTTGGTTTAAGTATTTTAAAAAATAAAAAGCTCACCCAATTTGTTGACTTTACTTACTATTGTGTATTTTTAGTAGCTTAAACAAGTTTATTTCATATTGATTTATTTTTTTTTCACGAACTAAAAGCATGAAAATGTCAGTTTATTTATTTTTAAGTACTCTCTAACATATTGCCGCTCTAAACTTATTTATTAGCTAAGCAAGTGTATTAATAATGTCGTATACTTTTTTTTTTTGTCGAATTCTACATAACATTGTGTGTGTATATATTAGAAATTTAATCTTATTTTAAGTGCATTTGTTTAATATATCGTTTGTTCTTTGGTATTTGCCCGTATTATTTTCGATATAAACTTGATCTATGGTAGTTTATACATTAAATGCCGGTAGCTGTGCTTACTACTAAGGTTTGTTTTTTTTTTTGGATTTTGCTATTTTACTCTTTGGTCGAATTTAGCTTATCGGATTTTTCGAAGACACCTAAAAGTATGCAATTAGTTTTGTTAAGCCTAAAAAAATTTGGTGAATTTTTTGTATGTTAATATAGTATATTACCACTAATTTTAGTTAATTAATGCTAATGTCAAAACGTGCTGTTAAATTTTAAACCTTATTTTAATGTATATATAATTTTTTTCTCCATTATGTGTTTGTTTTTTGTTGTTGTTGTTGTTGTTGATGTCGCTAAACTGGCAATTAGTTTAATTTGCTAAATCCTGTATAATGTCTGCTGCAATGAAAGGAATAAAGACAGTGAAAGAGCGTGAGTAAATCGATAATGTTTAGAGAGCTGTAGTTAAGCCTACTAATAAATTATGTTTAAATGGCGCAAATTTAAATTAATTAAAAACTCCATTAAAATGCGCTTTAATTTGATGTTAGTTTGTGTTCATTTCACATTTAACACCCGCAATGCCATTAATTTGTTTGATTTAGCCAACAAATGAGATGAAAAGTGTGAGTGATGAACGCAGAAATACCCTGTAAAGCTTTTTTACTGAAATATCATATCAAAAATATAAATCTAGCAAAAATTCCGCAAGTTAAAATAATATTTTTAATCATTTTATGATCTGACTCTTACTCTTAACATGAATATATGGGGTATTATTATATAGGTCAGTCCGCTTTTTGAATGCACACGATTTGAATATCAATACTTGAGTATTTATTTACAAAACTATACAAAATATGCAAATAGAAATACTTAAATATATATATATTATTTATTTGAATTGCATTTGCCGCTCCAAATGCATTTGCGTTCAATCCGAATGCGAATGAATGCAAATCGCGTATTGAATTCAACACAAACACACAAACACATACATATATATAGTATGTATGTATGTGTATATCAACCCAATAGTATCTGTATTATGTGACAAAAAGCAGCGAAACATAATCAACACTCAGCGACAGTTCGGGAATGCAAAACTCAATTCAAATGCCAAAACACTCAGCTCTAGGTGAGCTCTGCTATCTGTTTAGGTGTGTGTGTATGTGTGTGTGAAAGGACGAATCTCTGTCAAGTTTTGCGCTCTTCGTGGCATCGCGGCTTTAACTGCGTTTATACGTGACATTCTTTTTTAGTTGAATATTATTTATATAGACAAAATTTCGAGAACGAAAAGTTTTGCTTTATAGAAAAGCGATTTATCAACTAGAAATTGTGTATTGCATTCCAGAAACTTATTTCAAATGAATGGAAAAAGATATACTAGCTAAACTTTTCAATTTGTTTTGTTTATTTCCAATATGTTTTGTTCTTATATAATGCTTAAAAATATATGAAAAAACTTTTGTTTCTATTATAGATTAATATTTAAAGATTAAAGAGCTACGCATAAACTTGTTCTGCCAACTTATGTTTATGGCTGCACATCGTGTGTGTGTGTGTGTGAGTGTTTGAATGTGCCTCGTTGATTTCGCGCAATACTTTTGCACTTTACACACCAACGCTGACAATTGCAACTTTTGCATAAATACATTTTCTGCATTTGCCACGCGCACTTCACGACGTGACAGTTACCCAACCCTGCTTATCCTTTAGCACGATTCAATCCCCGCCTCCCCTCCCGCCATCGTCTGACACTTCTTTTCTCTATCTCTTCAAGTCAAGTGGAAGTGCAAATCGTTTGCTTGCGGTTGCAATCATAATACAAAAAATAAAAAAAACTTTAGCATACTTTTATGCGCACGCATTGAAAACTTCTTAACGCTTTTCGCGCTTGGCCTAGCCAAAATACGTTCTGTTTTTTGTATGTTTTGCACTATACTTGTGCGAAATATTGAATCAATTAAATAAATAAAATATGTAGTTTTATTTTTCTGTATTTTCTAACCAAATGATATGAAATTGCGTGAAAATTGGATTCGTGCTTCCATTGTTGATTGCTTTTAAGTCTGTGCTAGAGGTTTTTTTTGCGTGAAAACTCAATTAACACAAGCTCAATTTCATTTTGTGAAGCGCAGCGCAAACAATGCGAGCTCCAACGGCAAAGAGTGCAAAAGGCTCGTTTGAAATTTATGTGTGTGTGTGTGCAACGCTTGTTGTTATGTTTCATTACCTAATAAACATTTTATGAGCGGTCAGTCAAAACACACACACACAACAACAACAACATAGCCTAAGCATACACACACTCGCACACACACACACTCACACACACACAATCGCACACATACATACTAAATAGACAAAGCGAAATTGGTAAATTGTTTGAAAGATGCATGCAGCCAATGTCCGGCGCTCCGGAGTTCGCAAGTCCTTGCCACACCGGTTAGAGCACGCTGCTGGCAACGGTGTAATTAACAAGCTTCGAACCGGGCTGCTGCTGATGGTTTGCCATTTTGGGTTTACGTTCGATATACTCTAACCTATAAGCTGGGCAACAAAGCTACACCTAGGTTTGAGGCAATAAAACAAAAAGCTAAACGAAATCAAAAATAAAAAAATAAATAATAAAATAAATAATAAATAAAAATTATTAATCAAATAAAGTTGTTATAAAAATCATATTTCAATTTTTTTTTTAAGTGTATATATGTAAAAAAATAATAAAATGAATAAAATAAAAAAAATAATAAATAAAAATTATTAATCAAATAAAGTTGTTACAAAAATCATATTTCAATTATTTTTTTAAGTGTATATATGTAAAAAAAATAATAAAATAAAATAAATAATAAATAAAAATTATTAAACAAATAAAGTTGATACAAAACACATATTTAAACTATTATTTTTTAAGTGTATATATGTATTCGTTGTTATTGTGCTTGTTTGCTTTCGGAACGTGTATTTTCGAAACTCATAAAACATGCTTGGCCACAGGTATTCGAATGGCTTCCAGTTAGCTCCGGGCTCCTGGCGGCTTCACTGGCTGCTTTATGGCCAGCTTCGGCGAGAAGCTCTTTCACTCTTCACCTCTCTCTCTCACTCCCTCTCTCTCACTCACTCGCTCTCTCTCTCGCTCGTTCTCTTGTATTTATGCCTATGAATATTTCATTTAATTGAAGCGCATTCATTACGGACCACAGCAATAGTGCCACGCCCCCCGCCGCCCAACGCCCCCTTAGTCGCGCTCACTTTTGGCGTTGTAATTAAAATAAATTTATTACGCAAAATGTTTTGGCGAAAAAAAAAAATTTGTCAAAAGTTGTTGCCACGTCGGCCTCACTCTCCCTCTCCCCTCTCTCTCTCTCTCTCTGCAGGTATAGCAGCTTATATGTATGTGCATATCTTATGAATGTGTGTGTATGTGTGTGGGAGAGTGTATTTATTGCCTGCTATATACTTAATGATCTGTGCTACAAACTAAAGTGAGTTTGGCTAATATTGTTGATTGGGTTTTGGTCAAAATTGATGCGGTTAATATTCTACTAATTGTTAATTTTTGTTTTGTTTTGGTTGGAGCGTGGAGAACGAACGAATTGTTAAAGAGTGAACAACATGGAAATATTGTGTAGCTTAAAGCTGAAGATAAGGCAATAAAAGCTGTACCAAAATATAAAAGAACTTACTTTCGAGAAACTTAATATTGTATATATATATGAATATATATATGAAATCTATCTAAATGAATTATGTTTGTGTACAGTTTTTAACTTGAAAAGGTTTAAACAAGTAAAGATTCTTAACAGAAGTCAAGCCTTGCATTCAATATATTTGGATTTGCTATGTTAAGTAGATGCCAGTTGTAAGTTTTGACATATCTTCAAGTAGATTTTTTTGAGTAGTGAAATTTCGAGTTAAAATCATGTTTTTAACTGTGAATGCAGTATTAATATAGGTGCCAAGCCATGACTTTTAAGGTATTGCATTTGATAATCGGTTCAGTTTTGAGGAAGTTACGTCTATAGGAAAGTTCTCACCTATCTTAAAAATGATTTTTTTGGGAAGAATTTTTTCATAATTTCCGAGCTAAAATCATGTTTTTAACTGTGAATGCAGTATTAATTTAGGTGCCAAGCCATTACTTTTAAGGTATTGCATTTGATAATCGGTTGAGATTTGAGGAAGTTATGACTTCGGAAAGTTCGGATCCATCTTAAAAATGATTTTTTTTGGGAAGAATTTCGAGCTAAAATCATGTTTTAAACTGTGAATGCAGTATTAATTTAGGTGCCAAGCCATGACTTTTAAGGTATTGCATTTGATAATCGGTTCAGTTTTGAGGAAGTTATGACTTCGGAAAGTTCTGAACCATCTTCAAAATGATTTTTTTGGGAAGAATTTTTTCATAATTTTCGAGTTAAAATCATGTTTTTAACTGTGAATGCAGTATTAATTTAGGTGCCAAGCCAAGGCTTTTAAGGTATTGCATTTGATAATCGGGATGAGGAAGTTATGGCTTCGGGAAGTTTTGACTTTTTGATTTTTTTTGAAAAGAATTGTTTTAAGAATTTCGAGTGAAACTTATTTTAGAAACTAAGAACGCAGTATTGAGCTGGCAAACAAACTAAATGACTTGCAAATATCAAGCTAACAAGAATGTAAAGAAAAAAGCTGAAGGCTGACTTTAAGGCCAGAAAAACTGCTGATGAAATCAAGCCCAAAAGCGATACAAGGAATGCACTCGAACAAACACGAAGAGCGAGAAAGAGAGCGAGAGAGAGAGAGAGAGAGAGGGAGAGAAATCTAAAGAGACGCTAAATTTTTGGCATTTTGCCTCTGATTGTTCACTACACTCTGAAAAATGCCCCAACCCCCTTGTGTCCATGTCCGTGTCTATCAATCCGCCGTGAACAGCCGCAAATGCGGCAATTGAATTGCACACAGATCGAAAGCTCAAAAGCATTGCATACTGTGCAACGGCAATCGAGTTGCTTGCCCCACTTCACTTCACATCCCCCCCTCCCCCCACACCCCTTCAAATTGCATCAAACAATGGCGAAATATTTCTGCCCCAGCTACAAACGTCAAAAGATGTGCAACGACTAACAAGTTTTCTACGAACGTTGGAGTTCTTCCACTTCAACTTGCAACTCAAGTTTACTTTTATTGTTGTTCTTGTTGTTGTTGTTGCAGTTTCTTTTTTGGTTATTGCTGGCGCGTGGCCGTTAGAATGCTAAAAGCATAAGCACACAGCAAAAAAAATAGGGGAACTGAGTAAAATAAACTGCATAACATTAAATAGTAAAGTTGCGAACAAGACGACTAAATGATGCTCTTTTTGAGGGAAACAAAGTTCAGCTAAGTTTAGAATGAATTGAATTCAAGACTTTAAAGATAGAAATCAAAGAATGAAAAAAGTTTTTCTTACTTTCTACCAACAAAAGATATAACCAATGAACTTTTAATAATACTTCACAGATACACAAGGCGTATACATAATAAGCTGAGTGTTATAGCTCCCACTACTGCAACGTTATGCCTTTAAGGCATTTGTGATCCCAAAAGTCAGTTAAAGTATCTTTTTTTTGTAACTAAGCCAAGCACAATCTTATACTCTGCTGCATAAGGAATTTGCACTAAAGTTTATACAATATTTTGCTTTAAGTTTGCTTTTTTTTCTTGTTCTTCTCTCTAGCTGTTGTTGCGAAATTCCAGCATATCCTTTGTTTAACTCACCCCCACACACATTCTCCCCGTAGAGGTAATGAAATTAGAAGCAAGCATTGAAGCTGCCAGCTGCTTTTGGTGCCTCTTCATTTTTAGGTTTTCTGTACAGAGACGTTGCTGCTGCTGTCAGCCAATCATTTCTAGTTGCTTTCATTTCTTTTCTATTTCTGTTTTCGGTTTTCTTGTGTTCTTGTGTCGGGCCTTACTTTCTTATTGCCTGGCAAAGAAATGAACACTTTGTGTTGTTTTTGTTTGCTTTCTTTTTGCTCTGTTTTCCGGCTGTTCGATGCCAGTTTTGTGGCCAAAAAAAGCACAGAGAATAAAAAATATGTGGAACACACTCTGTGGCAGCTGCAGTTGTTGTTCGACTTTGACTGCTTTGTTTTAATTGAAATGTTTTTGCAATTGCTGCTGCTGTTGCTGCTGGTGTTGTTGCTGTTGTGTGGCGGCTGCTCCGTTGGCTAAGCGGATTAGAGCTCGTTCATAATGCACGAGCTTGGTAAATATGAGTGGCAGCAAAACAATTGAGACACAAGCATCAACAGCTGCTGCTGCTGCCTATTTTATTGAAGTGGCATTTAGTGCCACAAAACAACTGCCACAACAAAGTCCTTCGAGTATATGATGAACTCTATACTTGATGGAGTGGAACAAGTTTCAAGTGTTATACTTTTTTCGATGCTAAAAAATAATCAAAATATTTTTAACAATATTTTCAAGTAATGAGAAACAAGCCAAATCTATTTTACTGTCAAATATGTTGACGGAATATATATAGTATATATATATAGTATAAAAAAGCACTCAAATATCAGTTCTTCTTATTGCTTGCCTCTTACAATTTTCTGCCTCTTTATAGGGTAACACAACACGCATACGACATGTGGTACTCTGTTTGTTTTGCTCTCTTTTGTCTTAGTGTATTTTTTTTGTAGCTGTTGCCTGTTGTTTTTGCCGGAATAAGCAGCCCAATCAAAATGCTTTTTATACAACGCACGGTCATTTTGTTTTTTGTTTTTATTCGTATTTGGTTTGGTAATAGTTTTGTGGGTTTGCAGTGGGTAAAAACAGAAAATTATTGTGGCACTTTTTAAGCTCTTTTGAGTGGTTTTTCGGGCAAAACTAATTTGTAAGCTGCTGTTGTGGTTAGTTAGTGTAAATGTCTGGCAGCATATTGCTTGACGATAAACCTGACTCTGATTGTATAATTTTATTGCTTTGCATGCGGAAAAAAAACAAAGAAGGAAAAGGAATAGGAAACGCGTTTAATGTAGAAATGTTTATTGTTTCAGTGGGAACACATATTAATGTTTCATACCAAAGAGCTTTAACTGTGTATGAAAGCTTTAAGCATACCAAGCTTAACTAAGTTAAAACTTAAAGCTTGATAAATTGCCCATTAAATTAATTATGTTTCATCTCAATGTTCTCCTTCCGTTGAGATCCAATTTCATAATGTTTCATATAGTGAAAACTCTTCAACAGGAAAGCTTTAACTGTATAGGAAAGCTTTAAGCACAGCAATGATAACTTAGTTGTATCTCAAAGTTCTGCTTGCATTGAGATCCAATTTCAATAGTGAAATCGTTTCTACCAAAGAGCTTTAACTGTATATGAAAGCTTTAAGCATACAAAGCTTAACTAAGTTAAAGCTTAAAGCTTGACTAAGTTGTAGCTAAAAGCTTGACAAAATTTCGTATTAAATCAATTATGTTTCACCTCAAAGTTCTCCTTCCGTTGAGATCCAATTTCATATTGTTTCGTGTGGTAAAAATTCTACTACAGGAAAGCTTTAACTGTACATGAAAGCTTTAAGCAAACCAAGCTTAACTAAAATGTAGCTTAAAGCTTAACTAAGTTGTAGCTTAAAGCTTGACAAATCACCCATCAAATCAATTATGTTTCACCTCAAAGTTCTGCTTGCGTTGAGAACCAATTTCTTAACGTCGAAATGAAGCTAATAAATCTGAAGGCTGGGTAGCTAATTTGTTGAAGCCAACTTTCGAGCACTTAATACTTGTGCCTGTGATAATAAAAAGTGAATAATGACCCGGGGCTAACTAAACGAATCATCAACATAAATCGGGTCGTTAATATGCAAAATAACCTTTTAACACCAAATTCAACAAGAAGAGATTTTTCATTTGCTTTTTGTACAGCTTTTGCCCATTGTGTTGGGTTCGTCTTGTTTGTTGTTTGTGTGTGTTGTTGCATGGGGCATGGGGCATGTGGCGTGGCATTCTGTTCAGTGATTCACTTCACTTATAGCTTGCAGCGTTGTTTGATTTTGATTTTCTAAAATATTTTTGCTCCTGCATTTTACATTTTTCGTTGCTGTTGCTGTTGCTGCAGTTTGTTTGGCAATACATTTTATTTTATTTATTTTTTTGTGTGTATTTTGTATTCCTGTTTTCGTGTTCCTTGCTTTTTTTCGTTTCTTTTTGTTTGATATATTTATTTTCAGTTAGTATTTTTGCACTCCTATTTCATGTTCTCGCTTTAAGAAGGAGTTGCTGTTGCTGTTGCTGTTGCAGTTGCAGAGTTTTGCAGCAATAGTTGTCGCTGCAAGCGATTTGTTGGTTGAGACGGGTGGAAAACCGAAGCCAGCGCTGACTATTTCATGTGCATTTATCTCTACATATATATGCTTTTGTTTGTGTGTGGCGCTTGTTTGTTGCAAGTCTGTGAAATCCTGCTGCTCATGCATAAAAGGATACACATGCAAATTGCATATATCCTATGGTGGCTGCTCAGCTTTCAGTTTCCTTGCGAATTCTATTTAGATTTGTAAGTGTGCCAATCTCCTTGTGAACCCTCTTGCCACTTGCCACTTGCCACTTTCCACTTGCAACACTTAGTTGCATTATCAATCAAACTGGCAAGACAAACGGTCAACAGCAAGCTGTGTTTGACAAATTTCCCTGTTTCTGTTTAAGCTGGCATTTTTCTTTAAACAAATATTGAAATCCAAGACTTCGACAAATCGCAAACTTTCTTAGAACTTAAAAGAAAGATTCGTTTAGTTTAGCGTTCGGGGAACAGGGGTAAAGTACCACTTTTTGGATAGAAGTGAAATTTGGGGGGTAAAAATGACTTTTGTAAGTAAGAAGTAACCATTTTTTTATGTTATTTATTTTTTTTTTGCTTTTTCCCACCACAAATGGAGGAGAAGACTTTTTTTTTTTATGGGTGGGTAATGTCAGTTTCTCAAAAATATATATTTTTTTTGCTTTTTTTTTTTTGAAACCTCAAATGGAGGAGATTTTTTTTTTTTTTGCTGGAGATGACTTTTTTTTTGATGACTAATGTTTCTCAAAAATATTTTTTTTATTTTTTTTTTTTGATTTTTCTAAACACAAATGGAGAAGTTTTTTTTTTTTTTTTTTTTTTGTGTGGGTTTTGTCAGTTTTTCAAAAATATTTAGGGGTAATGATGGAAAAAAAAGGAGATGATTTTTTTTTTAGTTTCTCAAAAAAAAATTTTTTTTTTGCTTTTTCCCACCACAAATGGAGGTTTTGTTTTTTTTCAGTTTCTCAAAAATATATATATATTTTTTTTATTTTGATTTTTCCCACCACAAATGGAGGAGATGATTTTTTTTTGGTGGGTAATGTCAGTTTCTCAAAAAAATTTTTTTTTTTTTTTTTTTGTACTTTTCCCACCAAATGGAGGAGAAGATTTTTTTTTTTTGGGTGTGGGTAATGTCAAATTCTCAAAAATATATATTCATTTTTTTTTTTTTGATTTTTCCCACCACACGAGGTGATGATATTTTTTTTTTTTGAGTGGGTAATGTCAGATTCTCAAATATATATATTTTATTTATTTTTTTTTGCTTCTTGCCACCACAAATGGAGATGACTTTTTTTTTTTTGGGTAATGTCAGTTTCTCAAAAATATTTAGGGGTAATGATTTAAAAAGTTCCCCGGCCGCTGGTTTAGATGGTTTACTCACCCAGCTGCTGTTTCTGTTGCTGTTGTTTCTGTTTCTGCTGCTGCTGTTGTTGTTGCTGTTGTTGGTGTTCCTTGCGTTGTGGCGGCATTGGTGGTTGCTTGGACTTGCGCAATGTTCCATAACGTTGGGCTGCCTGCAACATTTCATGCGGCGTCAACTGTTGTTGCTGCTGCTGCTGTTGCTGCTGTTGCTGTTGTCCAAAACTCTGCTGACTCAGCGAGTTGGTAACTGTCTTAAGATGCGGATAACCAGCGTAATCGACCAAGCCACTGAATGCGGACGGCGGTCGCTGTTCCACATAGATCTGTTGACTTTGTGCGGCGGCCAGTTGCAGGCGCCAAAGTGCATCCTGCGACAGATCGCGTCCATTGCTATAGTTATTCTCCTGGCTGCCATTTGACCCTGCAAGCAAAATAATCCAAAATATTTTAAATGCTGAAATTCTTGTGCCAGATGCTGAGAGAAGAAGAGGAAAAATCGGGTGCGAGTAGTAGTAGAAAAAAGTGCGTGCTGTGCTCAAGCGGAAACATGAAAGTCACAATGGCTAACACAAACACACACACAAACACACCCACACACACACACATAGCAAGTATGCCACGTCATGGTGCCCCAGCTGCCGAGCTGTTCAGCTGTTCAGTCCATCTCGAATTTCCCATCTCCATTTGATATACTCGACATTTTGCATAATTTGGTCCTGTTGTTGATGGACGTCCTCCGAATTGGATTAAATTACTTGAGCGACGAGCGACGAAAGCATTACAAAATGCTTTTAAATTATTTTAAAAATAGCTTGGCATTTGCTAAATAAAATAATTATGTGGAAATTTGATTATTTTGCGAGCTATTTTCAGCCAGTTGCAAAAAGGTAAAGTAAAATGTTGGCAAAAACAGAAAAAACAATTAAGAAGGCTCTAGTCGAGAAATACCGACTAGACTATACCTTGAACCCCATACTTTCAGTGCTTGCAAGTATGTGTGTGTATACTCTATACTTGACTAAACTTCAATATCCATATCTCTGTTGTTTCTCAACCGATTTCAATAAAATTTTTACAGATTCTCATTATTTCGTCTAATGATTAAAACTGCATCACAAAGTTATCCAAATACAAGATTTTGTTGTTATCGATAACATGTGTATATCGGAAACGGGAAGAGTTATCGAAAATTTGAAACAAACTTTTACTGCCTAGGGATTAGGCGAGCTTATGTACCAAATCTGGAGTCTCTAGCTCTTATAGTCTCTGAGATCGACCGAAGGACATGGCTATATCGACTCGGCTGTTGATGCTGATCAGGAATATATATACTTTACGGAGTCGGAGCTGCTTCCTTCTGCCTGTTACATACTTTTGCACAAAACCATTATACCCATTTTCAATGGGTTCCAGGGTATAAACATTATGATTTCATATTAATCCGGCTTAGTTGTTAGATATACCTTTTAAATAAATGTCAAAAACAAATATAAATAAATCTAAAAATATACATTTTGGTTCATAGCCAAATTCTCCGAAACATTTTAGCCAATATATAGTTTTAACAACGCAATGTTGTTGCTGAAGTCGCCGCTAAAGCAGAGTTGCCTCAACCACATATCCTTCCAGTATACGTTACGATGTAGCAATAATTTCTTTAAATGGTCAGCGAACACCAACAAGCAGCCCAAGGAGGAGGTGCAGGAGCTGCCCAAGACCAGCAGTGAGAAGCCGCTAGCAACATTTAAGCCTGCCACCGCGCCCGTTATCAACATCAAGGATCAGCGGGACAAATGGCTGGCCAAGGTCTCACCGCACGTACGCAAGCCCAAGGCGCAGGCGGCGGGCAGCAAGCCACCTGCCATGCAGCATGCACCACGAGAGCCGCAACATATGCAGCAAGCGCCACAAATGTCAATGAAACCAGCTGAAGCAAATGCCGCTGCAAGCGGCCGAAGTGTGGCCGAACGCAACTCCTGGATGACGCGCATGCATGGCAAGCAGCAGAGCAAGCAGGCCGACTGGCTCAAGGACATGCAGGCGAAGCAGCAGGCAGGACGCGAGATGCAGCAGCAAAAGATGCAGCAAATCATACAAGCACATCCGGCAATAGCAACAGCAGCAGCGGGAGCAGCAACAGCTGCAACTGACACTGCAGCGGAAGCAGCCGTTGAGGCAGTGCCCAAGACTCCCGAACGTCTAGCCTACTTGGAGGCTGTGAAGCAGCTGAATGCTTATCTGGTACACGAACCAAGTGTGGGCCGAGCCAAGAGTAAGCCCAGCAGCGATCAGGTTGATCCAAATATTACGCATACGCTACAGTGTCTGAGTCAGACGGGCTACGAGCCGGAGCAGTTGGCCAACCTGCCCGTCATACAGGTGGCGGGCACCAAGGGGCGTGGCACAACCTGTTTGCTAGTGGACACTATACTGCGTTCGCATGGCGTGAAAACTGGCTTGCTGAGTGGTCCACATCTGTTTCTCACCAGCGAACGCATCAGGATCGATGGCGAACCCTTGGCGGAGACCAAGTTCACCGAACTGTTTAATGAGTTGCAAGCGCAGCTTAAAGGCATGCAACCGCCACCCAGCTATAGCCAACTCCTAACTGTAATGGCTTTTCATGCATTCCGGCGGGAGAAAGTGGATGTGGCGATTGTGGAGATCGGCAGCGCTTGTGCCACCGATTGCACCAACATAACGCCACATGCCGCAACCATAGGCATCAGCAACCTGGGCTGGGAGCAAAGCTTCAGTTTGAGCAACTCGCTGCGCGATATTGCCTGGGCCAAGGCGGCCATAATGAAGCAGAATGCAAGTGTCTATACCAGCACCGGTCAGCCGGAATGTTGCGAGGTCCTTGGCCAGCGGGCCACGAAACTTGGCATTGAGCTGCATCGTGTGCCCAGCTTTCCAGCCTATGTGGAGAGCAATCTCGATTGCAAACATCTCTTGGAGGGCATTAACTTTGGCGTGAAGCTCAATGGGTCGCTGGCTATTCAGCTGGCCTACGACTACTTGAGGCGCCACCAGCCCGACTATGTTGTGGGCCACGAGCACAATAGCACCCAGCTGACGCCGGGCACGAAGCGTGGCCTCGAGCTCTATGAGCAGCGTGGCCAGTTTGAGGTTATGAAGGCGGATATCTTCAATGTTTATCTGGACATAGCTGATACCCTGGAGAGCATGATGGTGTGCCGCGAGTGGTTCTATACGCGCACTCGGAGCAGTCGCTCGCCAAAGATTTTGCTATTCAGCAAGGTCAATGAGTTCAACTCGAAGGATCTGCTGACGATTGTGCGGCATAATATACGCTTTGAGGAGGCTGGCTTTGTGCCCAGTCCTAGCTTGTTTGAGGGTGAGTCTCCGGTGGAGGAGCAGGACGAGCAGGTGGAGCAGGCAGCTGGGGCACAGAACAAGGACAAGAAGGATGCCATTAGTTGGCAGGGCATGGAGGAGTTGCAACGCGCTCGCCGCAATGCCAGCAATTGGCGTTCCCTCTGCGAGGAGACGAAGGCCCGCGACAATTCACAGCTGTTTATCTCGGCTGAAGCCTTTTTCGATCATCTGCGCGAGAAATATGGCAAGCAGCGTTATGGTATGCGCAACGAACTCGATATCCTGGTGACAGGATCGAGGGAACTGGTGGCAGGCACTATTCGAATCATGCAACAACTAAAGGACAAACAATTCGGCAAGTTTCGCTAGAGGGCAAGACAGACAAACACACAATCAACTTTTGTAAACATAAACGGTTCGTGTTGTTGTTCAGTTTCTGTAACCATATACATATATATATATATGTCTGTGCATTTGTGTACATTATTAAAATTTCTAGTTTATATATAATTCTTAAGTTGAAAACTATTTTAAATAATTTTTTTTGTGATTTTCAGCAAGGCTTAAAAAAAGTTTTTTTCCTGTAAAAAATGTTCTTAAAAAGGATTTTTTCCATCGGCCTATAAAATCGCACACTGAATGACATTATCTTAAATATATATCTTATAGCGTATCTGGTGCATAAAGGAGATCATAAACAAATAGTAAAAAGACATTGCAAATAGTTGACGAAGACGAAAGCAGAAGAAGATGAAAATGTTGTTGAAGTATCAATCAACTTTTCTAATAAACGGTTCGTGTTGTTGTTCAGTTTCTGTACCCATATATATATATTATATGTCTGTGCATTTTTGAGTGTATATATATATATATATATATATGTATATATGCGTATATGTGTAAAATTTCTAGTTTATATATACTTCTTAAGTTGAAAATTATTTTTAAATATTTTTTAGAGATTTTCAGCAAGTTTTAAAAAAAGTTTTTTTCCTGTAAAAAATGTTCTTCAAAAGGATTTTTTCCATGATGTTTTCAATCGCGCACTGAATGACATTATCTTAAATATATATCTTATAACGTATCTGGTGCATAAAGGAGATCATAAACAAATAGTAAAAAGACATTGCAAATAGTTGACGAAGACGAAAGCAGAAGAAGATGAAAATGTTGTTGAAGTATCAATCAACTTTTCTAATAAACGGTTCGTGTTGTTGTTCAGTTTCTGTACCCATATATATATTATATCTCTGTGCATTTTTGAGTGTATATATATATATATATATATGTATATATGCGTATATGTGTATGTAAATTATTAAAATTTCTAGTTTATATATAATTCTTAAGTTGAAAATTATTTTAAATAATTTTTTTTAGATTTTCAGCAAGCTTAAAAAGAAGTTCTTTTCCTGTAAAAAATGTTCTTCAAAAGGATTTTTTCAATCGGCCTATAAAATCGCGCACTGAATGACATTATCTTAAATATATATCTTATAGCGTATCTGGTGCATAAAGGAGATCATAAACAAATAGTAAAAAGACATTGACGAAGACGCAAGCAGAAGAAGATGAAAATGTTGTTTGAAGTATCAATCAACTTTTCTAAACATAAACGGTTCGTGTTGTTGTTCAGTTTCTGTACCCATATATATATATTATATGTCTGTGCATTTTTGAGCGTATATATATATATATATATATGTATATATGCGTATATGTGTATGTAAATTATTAAAATTTCTAGTTTATATATAATTCTAAAGGTGAAAATTATTTTAAATCATTTTTTTTGAGATTTTCAGCAAGCTTTAAAAAAAGTTTTTTTCCTGTAAAAAATGTTCTTAAGAAGGATTTTTTTCCATCGGCCTATAAAATCGCGCACTGAATGACATTATCTTAAATATATATCTTATAGCGTATCTGGTGCATAAAGGAGATCATAAACAAATAGTAAAAAGACATTGCAAGAAGAAGATGAAAATGTTGTTGAAGTATCAATCAACTTTTCTAATAAACGGTTCGTGTTGTTATTCAGTTTCTGTACCCATATATATATTATATCTCTGTGCATTTTTGAGTGTATATATATATATATATATATATGTATATATGCGTATATGTGTATGTAAATTATTAAAATTTCTAGTTTATATATACTTCTTAAGTTGAAAATTATTTTAAATAATTTTTTTTAGATTTTCAGCAAGCTTTAAAAAAAGTTTTTTTCTGTAAAAAATTTTCTTAAAAAGGATTTTTTCCATCTGCCGTATTTTATGGCCCATAAAATCTCGCTCTGAATGACATTATCTTAAATATATATCTTATAGCGTATCTGGTGCATAAAGGAGATCATAAAAAGTAGTAAAAAGACATTGACGAAGACGAAAGCAGAAGAAGAAGATGAAAATGTTGTTGAAGTAGTTGTAGAACAATTGGTGCATTGGTGCATTTATAGAACGTGCAGCAGCATGTTGCAAGTTTGAATGGTGCAAGTTTGTTATTTCTGTTTTAGTTATTGGCGTCGTGTGTGCATTTTGTGGTGCAAAGTTCAAGTGTGCGGTGGTGGTGGTGCTGCATGGGGTGCTGCCACAAGTGCTTGGCTGTGGCGCCACCCCACACATGCCACACATCTCTCTCTCTCTCTGTCATTCTAATCCCACAACTTTTGCTCTGTCTGTGTGTGTGTGTGTGTGTGTGTGGGTGTGTGCGTGTGTGTGTTACCTGTGATGGCTAGCGTTGTTGTTGTTGTTGCGGTTTTGGCATTACGTGATGTTGTTGTAATTGTCGTTGCCAGCGCCGTTGTGGTCGCTGCCGTCGCTGCGGTCACCACCTGCTGCTGCTGCTGTAGTCCTCTCATGCCAAGGCTGCCAAGGTTGCCACGCTTTAAGGTGGAGCTGATGCTCATGTTGCTGCTAGTGTTGTTGTTGCTGTTGTTGTTGCTGTTGTTGTTGCTGTTGCTGTTGGTGTTGCTGTTGTTGGTAGTGTTGTTGGTGGGCTTCTTCGTTAGTTTGGCGGCGCGTGCTGCTGTTGCTGCTGCTGCTTGTTGTAGCTGGCTGCTGTTGGCTGGAACGGGTGTCGCCTCAAGTGGTCCTGCTTTGGTTGCAACCACATGGACCACACACACACGCACACACACACACACACACATATTAGTATACATATCGCACACGGTGTCGCCAGAGTTTCGTTGTTGGAGAGGGGCGTTCCAAAAAGGGGGTTAAGGGTAGAAGAAATAGTAATTAAGTTGGCGTCGGTGCAGAATTAAAAAAAAAACGAAAAAAACGAGCGAAGAGAACGAAGTGAAAACAACAGCGTTTGGCGTCCTAATGAAAGCGGCAACAAAAAACCAGTCCATTCAACCAAAAGTACAGTGGAACAGCTAAGCTAAGTTGCTGACTAAAAGTTAATAAGTTAATAAACACATATCTTATAACAATGTTAAGGCAATGGAAATCTTTTGTTTGATATTTTTCTAAAATATTTTATCATATTTTTAAACTAAAACTGTGAAGATTCTTTTCTGTAAACTAAGTTTCATTTTAATAAAGCCAAAGATTCAAGCAATTTGTTCCATAGTGCAATGTTGCCAATGGCAAATATACACACACACATGCTGGCACACACCAAAATTACACACACACTCACACAATTAAACTGCATTCGGTGGAGCATATTTTTTTGGTCAAAAGCTGCTGGCAACGTTGTTCGTTGTTCGTGTGTGTGTGTGGCAAAGGGAGTGCCAAAAAGGTTAGCGAGATGAGGACTCAAGCAATGAGGGGGAGAGGGGGGTGGTCTACCTTTTAGCAAGCTGCCTTTCAGTCAGGCGCAAAACTTTTTCAACAGTTACCAAAAAACTATCAAAACATTTTTCTCGTCCTTCACTCTTTCTCTTCTCTAAAGGGTTTTTACTATTTAGTTGTCCTTTTTTTTTTGTGTGTGTGTGTGTGTACTTGAACACACATTAAAAAATATATATAAAAAATGTTGGCAAAGCGTTTATAGTAGACCATTTTTACTAGTTGGGGAGCACATTATGCACATGACATATAATTAAAAACTATTTAAGGGCTTTTAAGCATCGTCTGCGACCTTCGTTCTGCGGCTAAATCTGTGTTGAAGCGGTTTTTCTATTTCATTTCCTTGCATAATGTTGAATTTAATTTATCTCGTTTCTTTTCCTTTTTTTCTGAATTTAAATTAATTTAATTACAAGAAAAGTTATTCAATCAATTATATTTTCTTAAATTCAGCTGCTTTTCAACCAACAAAATATTTATTTTTTTGCTTTTTCCTGGGAATATTTTAATTGTGTGTTCAATATTGTTAACTTTATTATTCAGTATCATGTCAGCTGAATTGTGTTTAAAAACATTTTATATGATTTCTCGATAGTTCTCAGATTTTCTTAATGAATTTTCAAGCAGTTTTTCTTTGGTTAAAGTTGGTCTTATAATCTTCCTCGGTTTCTGCCTAATTCGTTTCTCGTTTGCGGCTAAATCTGTGTTGAAGCGGTTTTTCTATTTCATTTCCTTGCATAATGTTGAATTTAATCTTATTGTTTGCGTTTCTTTTCCTTTTTTTATTTTTATGAATTTAAAATAAATTAATTACAAGAAAAGTTCTGTAATCAACTTAAATTCAACTGCTTTTCATCCAACAATATATTTATTTTTTTTGTTTTTTCCTGGAAATATTTTAATTGTGTGTTCAATATTATTAACTTTATTATGCAGTATCATGTCAGCTGAATTGTTTTTGTGAACATTTTATTTGATTTCCCAATATTTCTCAGACTTTCTTAATTCAGTTTCAAGCACTTTTTCTTTGGTTAGAGTTGGTTTTATAATCTTCCTCCGCTTCTACCTAATTCGTTTCTCTTTTGCGGCTAAATCTGTGTTAAAGCGGTTTTCGTATTTCAATACCTTGCATTAATGTTGAATTTAATCTTGTTTTTCTTTACTTTTTTAATTTTTTTGAATTTAAAAAATTTAATTACAAGAAAAGTTTTTCAATCTACTTCAATTCAGCTGCTTTTCATCCAACTATAAATTTTTTCTTTTTCTGGGAATATTTTAATTGTGTGTTCAATATTGTTAACTTTATTATTTAGTATCATGTCAGCTGAATTGTTTTTGTAAACATTTTATTTGATTTCCCAATATTTCTCAGACTTTCTTAATTCAGTTTCAAGCACTTTTTCTTTGGTTAGAGTTGGTCTTATAATCTTCCTCCGCTTCTGCCTAATTCGTTTCTCTTTGTCAGCTTGTTTTTACGGCTTTCGTCAGCAGTTGTAGTACGGCTTAATCTTAAACTCTTTTATCAAATATTTCTTATTTTATTTGTCTTTTTATCTTACTTTATTTAAGGCTTATGTCCGTACTCATCTCTCATTTCTGTCTTTTTGCCTTTGTCAGATTATTTGCAGCTTTTGCTTCATTTTTCGCTAACTAATTATTTAGAGAACTCCCTCGAGGCTAGTTAGAAGTCGAGTCGCATCAAAGCAAAAGGTAGTTTTAGATGCTGCACAAATCTTTAATCTTATTTTTATTGCTGTGGATGATGATGATGATGTTGATGGGCTTCAAGTGTGATTTGATTGCTTGTTCCATTTAGTTTTTAATTGTCTCTTGTGTTTGTTAGAAGACATTTTTGTGGCTCAAGTGGCTCAAACCACTCGACGGAGCCCCAAAAGAGACTTTGGCAACTGTTGTTGTTTGTTGTATTTGTATTTTATGAGTTGCAGCTGTTTGAGAGCAATTGCAATTGTGAAGGATGGCCGTCGGCTTAAAGCCAATTAAAACAAGTTGCCAGCACAAAAGAAACGGCTAACGGTTTAATTCTCACTTAATTGGAATTACGCTGGACTTGCTACACTGGATACGCACACTTACACACTACTACTACTACTGCAACTACTATATGAGAGATACGGAGCATGAATCCGGAATCTCTTGCCCGCTGATGATGTCATTTTGGTTGCCAAGGTTTCTGAAGGCTCAAGCTGATGCCTGCTTATGCAGGACACGCAGCTCGCAGCTCGCAGCTTGCAGCACGCACACAATTTACATCAAGAGAAGAATGGTGTAATGAGTAGAGAGGGGTGGGTGGGTGGTCAGGGGCAGGCGGTGTGGACTCTAGATTGACAGGCAATGCAATTACGCCCCAAAATGCAGGATGAGCATCCAAGAGCAACAAGAGGCGTCAAAATGGGCGCCATAAATCTGCGCTGGCACAGCCTCCCGAATGACAAAAAGGAAACAAATAAGAGTGCAAGAGAGTCGACAGTAGACGACTAATAGATACCCTGTACACAAATGAGATCAACACTTATGCAGCTGTAGGAGCTTTTGATAAAATAAAGTCTAAGTGTTCATCTACGATCTAAATCAGCGGACGGGGAACTTTTTTAACCCATAAATATTTTTATGGAACTGACATTACCCACCCATTGGAAAAGGAGCAAAAAAAAAAAAAAAAATTAAAAAAAAAAATGATCTACTACATTTATGAATAAAAAGCAAAAAAAAAAGAAAAAAAAATAATCATCTCCTACATTTATAAATAAAAAGCAAAATTAAAAAAAAAAAAAAAAAAAAAAATTTAAAAAAAAAATAAAAAAAATAAAAAATAATAAATAAATAAAAAAAAAAAACATCTTCTACATTTATGGTTAAAGAGCAAAAAAAAACATCTCCTACATTTATGAATAAGCCAAAAAAATAATAAAAACAAATAAATAAAAATTAAAAAAATCCATTTCAAGTTTAACTTTTACCCCCCGAAATTTCACTTTTCCCCAAAAAGGGATAATTTATCCCAGTTCCCCGACCGCTGATCTAAATCTATCAATCAATCAGCGGACGGGGAACTTTTTTTAATCATTACCCCTAAATATTTTTGTGGAACTGACATTACCCACCCATTGGAAAATGAGCAAAAAAAAAAAAAATCATTTCATTGTCAAAGAGCAAAAAAAATAAATAAAAATAAATAAAATAAAAATAAAAAATAAAAAAAATCCATTTCAAGTTTAACTTTTACCCCCCGAAATTTCACTTTTACCCAAAAATGGGTAATTTACCCCGCTGATCTAAATGCTATCAATTCCTTCACACAGTAGATCGTTGTTGCCTAACGTTGGAGCTCAGCGCTGATAGCAGTCAGTCAGTAAAAGCAGATCATAATATATCGATGAAGTTAGACGGAAATATCTCATCCAAGCTCTTCTTCCTGGAAGCTCATTATCAGCTAAACACCTGCTTGCTTTTGTGTACAGGGTATGCCAAATACGACATTTGATGAACAATATCCCTTTCTTTTCTCTTTACCAAACACACACACACACTTTTGTGAGTGTGTGTGTGGCTTGCCCAGCCGCCTACTTACACTCGCCACGGTGTCCAGAGACGGAGGAGGGAAGCACTTGATAGCTGTCGCCATCGATGCCAATGGCACTTGTCACATGATATCCGTAGCCATTTGGATGCGGCTGCTGGTAGAGTCCTTGCGAGGATTTTGGTTGCATTGGATATTGTTG
Source organism: Scaptomyza reducta (assembly GCA_035044485.1). Classification (NCBI taxonomy): domain Eukaryota; kingdom Metazoa; phylum Arthropoda; class Insecta; order Diptera; family Drosophilidae; genus Scaptomyza; species Scaptomyza reducta. The sequence continues at coordinate 159,739 of JAWNNV010000419.1, forward strand.
TTGTTGCTGTTGCTGCTTCTGTTGCTGTTGCTGTTGCTGCTGTTGATGCAACTCGCCCTGCTGCATGTTCAACTGCTCATCGGGATCGTGAAGGGCTGTTAAAGTGAGCTCCATGCCGCCATCAAGCTGCTTGCTGTCCAAACTGCCTGTCGGATAATATGGCGGCGGTGGCGGTGGCAGCGTCGTTTGTTGCAATGCCTGCTGCTGCTGCTGCGGCTGCTGTTGCTGTTGCGTGGCGTCTCCCGTTGCAGTTGCCGCAATAAGTGTGGCATCTACATCATAGTCTTTGGCGCCTGACGTTGTTGTTGTTGTCGTTGTCGCCGTTGTTGTTGTTGTTGTTGTCGCTGCTGCCGCAGCCTGCTTCTTGGCCGCATGCGAGCGCCGGCAGCGGCAGAGTGCATAGAGCAGTGCCACAAGCAACAGAAACGAGAGTGCCGCTATGATGATGGCCACCAGAACGGACGTGGTCAGCGAGGAGTTATGTGGCATATACGATTTGCCAACTGTAAGCGAGAGAGAGAGAAAGAGAGAGGGTAGATAAAGTTTGATGTAGATTTATTGCTTTGTCACTTTTGGTTTTCGGGGCTCGAGTTGCAAATTGGGACCAATCTAAGCAGTTGTTAAAGTGTTCAATGCTCTACATGGCGTATACTTACTTTCTGCATTAGCATAAGCACCGCAATGCTCATGATTGGCGAGCAGACAAAGCTTCACACGCACCACGGGCCCAGGTCCAGCTGTCTCCGCCAGCGCCATAGTACGATCCTCGCCAAGCTGTCCAGTGCCAGGACTTAAGCTCCTTCCGGACGTAGTGGCCGTGGTGTAGTGAGCCGTTCGAGCAATCTGATTAATCACGGCCTCCTTAAAGGTCGTCTCACTGCCCGAGGGCAACAGCGTTAGGGTCTCCACAATCTCCCACATGGGCACCGTGGCATCTCGCGTGACCAGCGATTCCACGACAGCAATCAGTGAGAGACAAGTCGCCGCCACATTGATGCCCAGCACATGTGAGTTGGGATCGTAGCTGACATGGAGCGGAGGCGGTATCTTGCTCACTTTTGTGGTGGCCAGCACTTCGTTGGAGTAGCCGGAACGGCCTCTACCATTCAGTGCATATACCTTGAACATGTAACTCTGATGCTGATCGAGGGGAGACAGTTTGCAGGGATTCTCCCGAAAGCAATTGAACTCAATCCATTCGTGAGCTCCGCCGTGACCCGACGATGAGCTGCTTAGCTGATAGCTACTGGGAGCTGTATAGGATAGGCCGGAGCAATCGGAGAGAAGTTGTTCGCGTGGTGTTGCCACTCGGCGATAGGCAACCAAATATTTGGTGCCTATAAAGCCACCATTGAAGCCTGGTATCCAATTGAGCACCGCATAATTGTGAGCTACCTCAAGGACCTATTAAAAATGAAATGAGTTTATTTTCCCAGTATTCATTGGATTAATTCTTACCTTTAATGCGTTTGGTTTCTCTGGCGCGCCCTTGGGCTGCAGAAGGATCTGAGTGCGTATGGTGTCTAATTGATTGACGGCGCGACACGTGTACTCCCCGTAATCGGAATGCTGCAAATGAGCAATGCGTAGAATCGATGTGTAAATATCATTGTTCTCCGGTCGTGTGCTGATCTCATAGTGTCCATCCGAAGACATGGTTAAGGGTGAAGGATTACTGCTGAATTGCCATTGAAACTCGGGCTTGGGATATGCCTGAACCTTGCAGATAACCTCTGCCGATTCACGCACATCGTAGGCAACTTTATTATATTGATGCAGGACAATCGGTTCGTGCTCGATGCGTAGATGCATCGATGAGTTCGCCGAATTGACATCGTTCTCGTAGAGACACGTGAAGACTCCTCGATCGCCGGGCATCAATTGATTGCCGTTCGGTCTTGCCTTACCTCTAAAGCGTAGGACACTTTGTACGGTCACAACTCCACCACCCGCATCGGTGGGCGTGGTTCGTATCTCGTAGAGCTTACGTGAAGGCAATATTTCCGTACCATCCTTGATCCAACGGATTTGTGGTGTTGGTTTTGCTTTGGCACTACACGTTACGGCGTAGTCCACATTGCCAACACGTCGCGTCATGTGCTGTTGTAGCTTGGCCAGGAATTGTGGTGGTTGATGTACCTCCAACACAATGGTAGCCATCTTGCCAATGCCCAACTCATTGACGGCATGACAATGATAACGTCCCTCGCTACCCAGATGTGCTTTTGGTATGGAGTACTGCGGTCCCTGGGCGAGTATCTTTTGGGTATTCCCAATCTCGCCGTCCATGTCGCGGAACCAACGATACTGCGGTACCGGCCAGCCTGGCGGATTGGCCGAACAGCTGAGTGTCACCCCGTTGCCCACATGAACTACCGGCTTGTTGGGCGTGATGAACGCCAGACCGGGTCGATGACGTACCAGCAATGCGACGGTCGAGTTGCCAACACCCTCTATACGCTTCGAGTTATAGGGTTGCATGAGATTGACAGAGCGACAAATATAATTGCCAGCATGTTCCGCTCGCACAGAGACCAAAGTGAGTAGCTCCCCGGTATAGCGGAAGTCGGGAGCACCCTCCTTCAACCATTCAATGGCAATGGGTGGCGGATTGGCTGTAACATTGCAACGTACCAGCACGGTTTCACCCTCCTCGGCCTCATGCGTCTTCGATTCGATGGTCACAATCGGCGCATAGAGTACATCCAATAAAATGTCCTTCTCGCCAGTTTTACCCAAACCGTTGTCCGCACTGCACGTATACTTGCCGGCATGATGGCGATTCACCCGGTAGATCGTATGACTGGGCGTTGCGCTCACATACTGTCCGTTGCGTGACCAACGGACATTGGAGACCATCGGCTTGGCATCGACTCGACAATCCAATTTGGCAATATGATCGCGTTCAATGCGCAATGGGTTCTGTGGCCCAACCTCAACACGTGGATAATCTATATAAAATAATAATGCGAATGGGTTGAGTGAGGGGAGTGTGTAATGAAGGATATTAACTTCTTTATAGTTAGTTCAAGCTTGTGGGTTAGCATACAAATTGTCAATTAAGGGTCAGGACTCGTTCAAATGGGCCCATTAAGTTGCCAATAACCATTTTCAATTACACGACCCGTCATTCAGCTACAGCAACAGCTCCTGCTCCTGCTCCTGCTTCTACTCCCTCTGACCCATCGACATTTTTAAATAATACCAATTTAAGGTCTAACAGCCGCAACAACTAGTAAAATGGCCCAGACTGGCCCCCTCCAAACCATAATAGCCAAATGCATTGCACAACAGCACATTGGTTTAGTAGCAAAAATATTAAATACATCGAAATGTACAAAAAAAAAAATGTATAAAATTTTTTTTAAAAAAAGTAAAATTTATATACTAAAAAAAATATTTTTCTCAATTTATGAAACTTTTTTTTAGAGCATTTAAAGCAAAAAATCTTCAAAATATTATTTAACAATTTTTAATTTTTTTTTCACATTTAAAATTTTGATTTCATTAAATTTTAATTGCCAATCAATTTTCCAATTTGTAACCAATGTGCAGAAAGGTCATTCAGCTTAACTGGCAGCCACTGTGCCGCTAGTTAACGTTCGTTTTCGAATAGGTTTTGGGGGCAAGCTTTGGGCCAGTTAGTCAAGCGAGAGGCATAACAGGTCTTAACTATTGTTGTCGTTGTTTTAATACATGTTGTTGATGTTGTTACTTGTTGTTCTTGTTGTTATTTCAGTGCCAATTAACTTCTGAAACACTCAACTTTAAGCACACAGTGACCAAATGCTTAAATGCCCATTGCTCTATACAACAACAACAACAGTTACCAGTTGTTGTTGTTGTTGTTTTGCAACAAACTCCTGTTCTAAACTGTCGCTCCAAATCGAGGGCACAACAGCAACAACATACGAAAAAAAACTGCGTTAGCTTTGGAACCCAATTATGAGGCAACCAAAACATTAAAGCCAAGCCAAAAAAAATGGTATGTGCGTCGTGTGTATACGTTGTGTGTGTGTGTGTGTAGTGTGTGTTTTGGTGTGTGTAATTATAAAATAAAATTTAATGAGCAACGCTTGTCAGGGTGCGCAGCAAGAAAAACAAAATATAGAAGGTAGAAAAATACTCCAGTTTTGCATTTCAACACATGCGTCCCTCTCTCCATCTCTCCCTCTCTGCACCCCTAGTTCATTTTCTACCCTATGGCATTTTTATGCCCAGCCAGCCATGCAGTTTCACGCTGACGGGTGTTGCTGCCACACCCACCCGCACCCACTCAACTCCCAAGCCACAAAACTTGCTGACATTCGCCATGAAGTTGGTTGAGCAATTTTTCATTTACTTTTATTTTTTTGGTATTTTTTTTATTAAATTTACTTTTTTTAAAATATTTTTGTTTTTATTTGTAGTTGCCCTCATTTAAAGTAACTGGATTTGAGCTCTAGCTTAAGTTTTTGAAAGTTGCAGAAGTTGTGTAAACTTCTTAAGAAATATGTTTGCATATCTAAAAATCTTCAAGTACATCAATCTTTATTGATTAGTTAAGAAAAGATAAAAACTACTTATGAAAAGGGGCTTCACATTTTTTTAATATTCAATACTACCTAATTTGCGGAAATATTCTTATTATTTATCTCTAACAAATAATAAAAATGTATAATTTTTTTTTTATAACTTGATTTGAGCTTTAGCTTAAGTTTTTGAAAGTTGCAGAAGTTGTGTAAACTTTTTACGAATTTTGTTTGTGTATCTAAAAATCTTTAAGTACATCAATCTTTATTGATTAGTTAAGAAAAGATAAAAACTACATATGAAAAGGGGCTTTAAATTTTTTTTAATATTCAATACTACTTAATTTGCGGAAATATTAATATTATTATTTTAATAACTTGATTTGAGCTTTAGCTTATGTTTTTGAAAGTTGCAGAAGTTGTGTAAACTTTCTTACGAATTTTGTTTGTATATCTAAAAATCTTTTAGTACATCAATATTTATTGATTAGTTAAGAAAAGATAAAAACTACTTATGAGAAGGGGCTTTAAATTTTTGTAATATTCAATACTACTTAATTTGCGGAAACTTTCATAATATTTATCTCTAACAAATAATAAAAATGTATAATTTATTTTAATAACTTGATTTGAGCTTTAGCTTAAGTTTTTTAAAGTTGTAGAAGTTGTGTAAACTTCTTAAGAATCTGTTTAAGTATCTAAAAATCTTCAAGTACATCAATCTTTATTGATTACTTAAAAAAGTTAAAAACTACTTATGAAAAGGGGCTTTAAATTTTTTTAATATTAAATACTACTTAATTTGCGGAAATATTCACAATATTTATCTCCAACATATAATAGACATTTTTAAATATTTTTTTTTGGGTTATTTTTGTTGAATAGAGTTTAAAATTCATTTGGTAGAATATTTATTTTAAAATATTTTGCTCAACTCCTTCGAGTCTTAGTAATTTTCCTTAAGATTCAAGATTTTTCTCACCCTAACTCTACGAAGTACATATAAAGTTATTTTCCACACACAAAAACAAAAATGCAAAGCCCTTTAATTTGATTCTATCTTTCATTCACTTAAAGCTCTCCCGTCTCACGATAACAAGCTGTGCCTGATGACGCTTTTTGTGTAATTTCTCACCAAATTGACTTCATTCAGCGCACATAAATCACATATATAGTAAAATCTGATTCAACTTTTTGTCGCTCCATCTTTTTTATGTGTATTTTTTTTTGCGACTAAAATATATATACAAAAATATTTTTTGTATGCCTCTGGATTTTTTTGTTTTGTTTATTGAATTTTATTTTTTTTTTATATTTCTTAACAAGTTGGCAGGACCACATTCCGATTTCAGTTACGCTGCGGCTGTTCACATGCATGTTTGCCACGCCCACGCTGCCGGCCCATATTGCGTCCCTGGTACGCGCAGGGCATTGTGATTTTATGACTGGCTACATTAGTGCCATGAAATATGCGTCGCCTGCACTTGCAACACGAGGCAGCAACCGGCGCGCGGCACCTGAACTCGAACCAAACAACATATAGAAGCCCGAGCCCTTGTTACTGAGGGAGCCAAACGAGGTCCTGGCTTCCGGTTAGGGCGGGCGTTAAATAAAATTGAAGCGAGCAGCGAGAGAGCATTGCTCATACGCCGTGTGGTCGTTACTTATGCCCGCTGGCCATTTTGCAAGCCAAATTAAATTATTTAACCCGGAACTGGGCCGAGAACACCACGCGCCCCCTCAGTGTGTTATTCCTGCCCAGGCGCCAGGATGTATCACACAACTGCTCGGGAGTTATTTTAATGAGACGAGTTTTGCATTTGCTTTAAGCCTCAAACTGCTTCCTCTACCACTACCTCGTTCTCCGCCATGTCATGTCTTGGCCAAATTGAAAAGTTGCAGCAAGCGACAACAAACAGTAGCAGATCCTGTCGCAGCTGCTGTTGTTGCTCCTGTCGCGTACGTGTCACACAACACGTCACGTGACTTCCGCTGCGCGTGCTTGCAACACCTAGCTGCATGTGTATGTTGCACACTCCCCCCTCTCCACTCCTCTCGCAATTACTCAACCCATTCGATTGTTTGGTGCCCGCTGTGGCGCAGTCAAACATCTGAATAAATATTGATATAACATTTTGTTGCTTGCTGATAAGATTCGATTGCAGATAGTATGTTGTTTAATTATGTTTTTAATTATGCGGTTTTGTTTATGCATTTTAAATTTTAAATTTTTGGTTATAATAAATTAAATTATATAGATCAGTTAAATGAAACTCAAAGTTGCAGTTTTTTTGCACTTAAATTTGAAAATATTTCGACTCTTTCGCTGAGTGTGTTGATTTTTTATGCCATTCAATTGTCAGCGACCTTTTCACTGGCGCCACCGAACCCACTCCAAAACGCCCCAAACCAATTCACTGTTTTACCCCATTTTGTGCCAATGTTTAACGTTTCGTTTGCTTTGGTTATACGAAAAAGAGAAAAAAAATATGTTGCCTACTTTTTTGGGCACGATGGGAAAAGCGAGCAACTGAATTGCGCTTGCATTGCACTTGTGTGTGCATTGGACCATAGGTGTCATATGTATGGCCATTGAAATTAATTGAATTGGCTTTTGCGCTGTAACAGTCGCTGCTACAACAACAACAACAACTTGTACAACAATAACAACATGCAGTAGACACTTGCGGTTGCACACACAATGCTGATGAACTCGGTTGGATCTGTGGCTCGGTTTTTGTAAGCTGGTCTGCCTGCAAGTTAATTGAAAGTGGGCAGCAATTAATTTGCTTTGTCACAGAAGCTGTTAACTTTTCGTACCACCACCCCTTCTCATTGCTGATGAGCTCTCTGTGTGCTAAGATAAACATTTAACAACTTTTATGCAGATAATTTACGCTTGCAAGGACTTAAGCTGTCCTTGTTAAAGCTATAACTGCTGGAATTTCATCTTAAGGTGCGAACAATGTTGCATTCATTTCAAAATTGCACTCAAAAAAGCAAGAAAATCTTATATTACTCAGCAACTATTTCTGAAACTTTTCTGGTAACAAATTTTGTTGCATTTCTTTCAGTGTGGCTGGACAGTCAAAAAGTCAAAGAGCTCGCGGCGCAAGCAGCTTCAAACTTTGAATCAGCTTAAGAAAGCTGAGAGAAAGCAAGTCGAAAAGCGCTCAAAGGCACAAATCTTAAAGCATAACAATCAGGTTGCAACAGGACGAAATGCCAACAAGGACGCCAGCTTGTAAAAGTGTGCAACACTTCTTTTTTTGGGTTTATTGTTTTTGTTGGCATTTCTTTTGTGGCTGCTGTTGCAACTTGCTGTGTGTGTGTGTGTGTGTAGCTATGCAAATATCCTGGTGCCAGGATGGAGCAGCCAGCTGGCATACAGGATGCTCACACTGACACTAATTGCAATTGTGTGCGGCATTAGCACGTGTCTGTATCGCTCCCTAAGGCTACCTGATGCTCCCTCTCCCTCTCTCTTTGTTTCTCCTTCTTTCTTTCTTTCTTTAACTTTTAGGTAAAAAGCTTTTTGTATGCTGCTACTGCTGCTGCTACTTTGACAGAGGACATTTGGTCCTTTGGTCCTTTGGTTTTTTGGCACTATGCCTTCTGCCTTTGGCAGCGGCATAATCAAAAAGGACAAGCCGCAGACTCGCTCCAGGCTGCCCGACTCCTGCGTTCGATATTGGCAAGCAATAACAGTACAGGACTCATCCTTGTTGTTGTTCCTGTTTTTCCCCCTCCTTGTTGTTGTTATAGTTTCGTTGCCATCGGGGATGTAAGCAAACGAATTTCGCTTGTCAAGGTGTCGTTACAGTTGCATCAACTATTAAATCAAAGCTAACAATATATTCGCCTGTCAGCTGGTTATATTCAAATCATGTAGCGTTGAAATCAGATGCAATCGATAGGCAGATAATCGATAAGCCCTAGGGATTGTAGAGAATATAAGCTTAAAGCTTTTTCCAACTTCCTTGTTTCATCTTTTAACTAAATCTTAACTGAATATCCTCTAACTTTTAACTAAATCTTAACAGAATATCCTCTAACTTTTAACTAAATCCTAACTGTATCTGCTCTAACTTCAACTTCAATCAAATATCGATAACTTATCGATGATTGAGCGATTACGGCTGCCTGTTGTTTGTGCGTTTAAAATCAAATCAAAAATGCTTTTTATATGCAAATATTTGACCAACGAATCAAATCATGTAGCGTTGAAATCAGCTTCAATCGATAGGCAGGTAATCGATAAGCCTCAGGGATTGTAGAGGATGCAATCTTAGAGCTTCGAACTTGTTTCATCTTTTAACTAAATCTTAACTGAATATCCTCTAACTTTTAACTAAATCTTAAGTGGATTTGCTCTAACTTCAACTTCAATCAAATATCGATAACATATCGATGATTGAGCGATTACGGTTTGCCTGTTGTTTGTGCGTTTAAAATCAAATCAAAAATGCTTTTTATATGCAAATATTTGACCAACGAATCAAAGATGGAAACTTTTGCAACTTTTGCTTCTGGTTTCTGTCGCCTTTTGGTTTTGTGCCAAGGAATTTCACGCTAATGCGCATTATTGTCAGCATCATTTGCATGCCACCTGTGTTAGATGTTGCCAACTCCTCTTGCCACAAACTATACATCTGTAAGAGCGGGGTGTTTTTTTTTTTTATATTCAAATTGAAATGTCTTTTCAACGGCTTTGCTTTCCACTTCAGCAGGCCACGACACATGAGTCCTGTTTGTCTTCGTCGCCAAGGACTCCAATAGGGAGAGGCAAGCCAGAGGCGTGGAAAGGACATCAAATGGAGGCTGGGTTTATTACGTGCGCTGCATGCAACTGCACAAAAGTCACGCGCAGTCATGCACTGGTATTCGCACCCACAACACACACATACACACACCGTCACACACACATACACATTTGCAATTCGCGTGCTGGCAACGAAAAATATGTGAAAACGTGCCTCGCACATATGTGTCTGTATGCGTGTGTGTTGCCCAAAAACTATGCCACGCGTCGATTTTCATAGATGTTGTTGTGGTTTTGTCGTTAGCACTAACTATACCCTGCAATTTTTTGCCCAGCAGGTGCTATAAAAAACGTTGCCTACTTTCAGGCTTACTGATATTTCAATAAAGTGTTCTATTTTTGATTTGATATATTTAACAGCTAAGAATTTTTTGTATAAAGCTAAGCTATAGGACTTTAACCCTTTTAAATATTTAAAAAAATAATAAATTCTTTGAAATTTTTATTTACGGATTTTTTTGAAGAACTTTTACAAACATTTTTCCTATAGCAGGTGCTACAAGCATTCTTGTAAGATTTTCATGTTTGAAAAAATACCACAAAAAATCACCAAAAAAAATGAACATATAATTTAATATTAATTAACGAATTCCATTGATTTGTGATTTTTAAAAAATATTGACAGCTAATTAATTAAAGATTTTTTGGTGAATTCGTAAAGGCTTGAGGGCAATATTAATTGGATTTCAACTAAATAAACTGAATATTTTATTCACTGTAGGGGGTATCTCTCCACTTGAATCATACTTGTTTATAGTTTTTGTTTTTCCATTTTATACCTGGCTATGCGTAACCACGTTGCGTATGCGCAATTAGCCTGTTTGGTTGACGTGCTAATTTCAGTCTGTCTGTTCATCATATTTGCCACCGCGCTCAAAAGTATGCTACACTTTTTGATTTGCATATGCCACACGCACACACAAGCAGAGAGAAATTTTAATAATTTCATTTGATGATTTTCGCACGTTATAAAACACTTGCCACTTCCGATGACATTGACGACATGACGCATTGGGAGTTTATTTTTCATTTTATTTTTTCTTTTTGCCAGTGAATATTTCTTGTTTTTTTTTCTTTCTGCAAAAACGAGATTCTCGTTTTTTGTCACTCAGTTTTTTTTTTTTTTTTTTTTGCCGTTCTCGGTATTTTTTGGCTCTGGGAAAACGCAACGGCTTTGCTGGCACATAAATCAATCAAACGCAGGCACAACACGCAATGCACACAAAGATCAACAGCAACAGTCCTTGTTGGGGGTTTGAAGGGGATTGTGGAGTGGAGAGTTGGGCTAGTTGGATGACTGCTGGAAATCACATTGCCAAGAATCCATGCAAACATTTTCAATTAAAAATTGCTCTACCATTTGTCAGCGCACACACACACACACACAGCTGTATGACGATGTGTGTGTGTGTGTGAAAGTTCGCCTTGTCCATTTCTTTTCCTTTTCGCTATCAATGTCTAATATTGCCAATTGCTTATCCATCACAATCACAGTGAAGCATTAGACAACGGACAACGTCGTCTTTGCTTGCCAAATGCATTCATATCTATTTCTTCACTGCCATAGTGCATCTCAAACTAATACGTGCAATGGTTGTCAAAGTGTGACCTTCGAGTTTCATTCATTTTTTTTTATTATTATTTATTTCTTGTAAAAGTTTCCTTACAAGTTGTGTTTAAATATTATTAAATTTACTTTCCCAATGTGTTAAAGACTCCTATCAAGCCACAAAAAATGCATTCATATCTATTTCTTCAGTGTCACAGTTCATGTCAAACTAATACGTGCAATGGTTGTCAAAGTGTGAAGTCCACAGTTTAATTTTTTGGTATTTCTTGTAAAAGTTTCCTTTTAAGTTGTGTTTAAATATTATTAAATTTACTTTCCCTATGTGTTAAAGACTCCTATCAAGCCACAAAAAATGCATTCATATCTATTTCTTCACTGCCAAAGTGCATCTCAAACTAATACGTGCAATGGTTGTCAAAGTGTGAACTTCAAGTTTCATGCATTTTTTTATTATTATTTATTTCTTGTAAAAGTTTCCTTTCAACTTGTGCTTAAATATTATTAAATTTACTTTCCCAATGTGTAAAAGACTCCTATCAAGCCACAAAAAACCCTTTCATAATTGATATACCCAACCCTTATCTATAATCCACAAACTTGTCTAAACCAATTTGCAGTTCAATTCATGCGCCGCTCAATGGCTCTCAAACTGTTTAATATACTGCCTGTGTTGGCTGGCCGGCAGGCCTGTGTGTCGGACAATAGAAGTACTACGCTCAAAATTCAATTGTTGTTAATCGTCTTGGCCAGGTTAAGGTCCCTGTGATGTTGATCCGGGAGGGGTGTTGGGAAGGGGGTAGGGGGGTGGTTGCCCAAGTGGCGTTGTGGCCGGCAAAACACATTTGGCTTCCAGCTAAATGCACCTTGGAGGCACTTTTGACTTCTGGCCCAAACGTACACAAACACACACACAAACACACACACACACACACATACATACATATACATATACATCTACACATTATGGGCAATGTTATGTTCTCTCTATGCCTTTATTTGCTGCTTGTGCTGTTTCTGCTGCTGTCTGTGGCCTATGCCTGCTAATGGATTTTAAATGAGCATCATAAATACTAAGCCCAAAATGGCTCCAACGCCCACACACACACACACACACACACACACACACACATAGATACCAATACACATACGTATTTGTGCCTAGCATTCTTTAGCTCGTACTAACTTGGCCTTCAGCTTGGTTTACTGTCTGTTTCGTGTCTTCAAATTCTTTTCAAGCTCCTTGCTTGTTGTTGTCAGTTATTCCTGTTTTGTGTGTTTTGTGTATTTTGTGTATTTTGTCTGTAACTTCACTCAAGTCGTGCGCGGAAGTGAGAGTTTAACCAGCTTGCTGTAATACCTTTTTATGCCGCTTAAATGTGCTTTTGAAATTTGTCCCAAAGGCTTTTCGCATTTGCATAATTTTGGCGTAACAAAAAAAACTGTTCTAATTATAACTAATAAAGCTTGAAGACTTTAAGTCTTTGTTGTTAACATTTTGTTTTGATTTTGTTTAAATATTTTTCTTTTTTATTTAAAGTTTCTTGCAATAAGTTTCATAAACTATTGTATACGCAATTTTATAAAGTCCTTAAAAGTATGCTACACTTTTTGATTTGCATATGCCACACACAAAATTTTAATAACTTTTTTTATACACTTTTTCATAGAGCATTTAGCATTGGTTGTGACTGCCAAAAGAGGTTGGCACTTCATGCTTGTTCGACTTGCTTCTTGTTTAGTTGTTTTTTGGCTTTTGGTTTGGCTGTTTTGTTGCTGTTGTTGCCAAAACAGCTAGGACTATAAATATTTGTTACGCTGACGTTACGAGAAAGCTGCATGTGACAAACACACACACTCAAACACACACACACCACACACACACACACACACACACACACACACACACACACACACACACACACACACACACACACACACACACACACATAGGCGCACATGCTGTCTTGTACAAATCCAGCGTGTTGTATAAAAATGTCTGCAATTTATGTTTTCCTATGAATATATTTGCGCGCCTTCCCTCTCCCTCTCTCTCTCCCCCCTTCTCACTCTCTTTCTCTGTCGTCTTCCACTCATGTACTATATAGTTCCTAACTGTTACTCTATTTGATTGCATAAATTTGATGCAGATTTCATTTGTTGTCATTTTTAGTGATTTTTATTAAATGCAACAAACGTGACAAGTATATTGCGCATACGCCGCGTAGCGCCAAACGTGAAATTTAATATTGGCTAAAATGATAAAAATCCTTAAAACGGTTGCCATGTGCACACACATGTCCTTTCTATGCCCCTCTCCCCCCCTCTCACTCCACTAAAGACTTGTCAACTAATATAACAGCTTGAGACTTGAGTCGCTTTCGTCGCAGCTTTTCCACTCTCAATGTGTGCGAGTGTGTGTGAAAAGCAATAACTAACAATCAACTGCTGCATGTGTATGTGTGTGTGTGTGTGTGTGTGTGTGCCCAGACACTTTATGGGGGCAGCTTTTGGGGTCACGTTGATCATACGGCAAACTGGACACAGGCAACATTTGTTCAACAAACAGCAGCATTTAATTACAAAATGCGACAAAGAAATTATAAGCGAAAGCAAATAAAGCAAAATGAGTTCAAGTGTAAAGGAAAACAGCAGGACCAAGCACTTTAAATGTTTATTTAACTAACCTAATTAACAAATAAACATAAATAAACATAATATACAACTCTAAGCCAGGAAAAACTTTAAGCAAAAGTTTTCCACATAAGAAGAATGATATCCTTAAAAACTTGCCGCATTCTTTTATTGAACAGCAAGTTGTAAATAATAATTTGCCAGGATATATCACCTGACACCGTTAATAATGAACACTTCATGAAAACAAGGACAACAACAGCAACGGAAGGAAGAGGCTCAACCAAAGTCATAAATTTCAGGCATTTCTTTGCTTCCACTAAAACTTGTTTATACTTTTTGGCTGTATCATTTGAGGTCTTGAAAACGTTACCCCTTCACCCCCAACTGCACCCCCTTTGTATACTCACAGTTGACGTTTAGAGCAACGCTGGTCTCGAGCGTATGACCCTCGGGCATGGCACGATTCCAAACGACGCATATGTACTTGGCACCATCGTCCGCCCGTCTGGGCAGTATCTGCAGCGTCGCATTTGTGTAGTGGTTCTTGGAGCCGCCCTTTAGCGCATACGATTGCAACGGCACTTTCGAGCCCTCACGGAACCAGCTGCAACATACAGTGAGAGAAAGAGAGAGAGTGAGAGAGAGAGAGACAGCGATTTAGTGGCCGAAAAAAAACAAAAAGAATTGAAAACATTTGTGCCGGGTTGGGATTATTAATGAAGGCGAGCAGTTAAGTGATTTACTTGCCGCCGGATGTGCTTAAACTGTCGCTGACCACAGCGCCAGCGACGACAGCTGAACCCCAAAAAAAAAAGTCTACGTAAAAATAACAACTCTAAAAAATATGTAAAAAAGTCGACTTTTGATTGGCGCACTTGTAATACGCTGCCAGGCCTGGAAAATTACAATTTTTTGCTGCAAAATAAGGCAAACATGGCGGATTTCACTTCTAGAAAAACTTGACAGGTTTTAACAAAAAACGTTGCCTACTTTCAGGCTAACTATTATTTCAATAAACTGTTTTACTTTTCGTTAAGAGCTAAGAGTTTTTTTGTATAAAGCTAAGCTATGGGATTTTATATAACGAATTCTGTCCAAATATTTATAATTTAAGCCATTTATATTTTAAAAAATATAATAAAAAAAAATATTTTTGAAATTTTTATGAAATGATTTTTTGGAACAACTTTTAAAAGCATTTACCTTCCATCTAGATTCATTAGTTACGTTCGAATACCTCTAACTAAACTTAAATACACTTCTGAAGCAAATTTGGATCAACTTTTAAAAGCATTTTCTATCTCCGTAGATTCCTTAATTATGCTCGAATACCTTTAACTAAACTTAAAACACTTCTTAAGCTGTTACAAATTCGAATTCATACCATTAAAACCCACAACATTTCCCTATACTTATACCTATAATAAAAATAACAAACAAAAGCATAAAATTGTCGAAAAAAACATAACGTATCATCAATTTGCATTTATGGTAGTATGGTATAAAGCGCTTACGTTATCATTGGATCCGGTGAGCCGCCGATGCTGCTGCAGGTCAACTCGAGTGGTTTCTCTTCGGTGGCGACCGCAATGTTGCCGGGCGTTACCATCGGCGGATGTGGTGCCGTCAGCACCGTTACATTATAGAACTCCTGATGCACATCGGCCCCGGTGCCTTTGGCCTTGATGCGGCACTCGAAACGTCCGTTGTCCCGATTGTACGACGTGTTCTTAATTTGCAGATCATAAATGCCGCGACCAGGTCGAAAGTCAAGTCTGTGCAAAAGACAAAAAGAGAGAGAGAGATAGAAGGATAATCAGTAAATGAGAAATTTTTAAAGTGTGAGTTTAAAGGTTAAGAGTAAAACAGAAAGATAGAAGGATAATCAGTAAATGAGGAATTTTTAAAGTTTGAGGTCAAAGGTTAACGTTGAAGGCGATTTGTATTTCAAGAAGAGCAGAAAAGAAGGAAAAAATATTTTCTTCTTTATGTAAATTAACTTTGGCCATACTTTTGTTAATTTACATAGGCCTATATAGTAAGTTGAGTATATAATTATATATATATATATATATATATATATATTTGTATTAAGTTTCCAGTGATTTTAATGGGATTTTTATACCCTAAACCCATTGAAAGATGGTAAAAAGGGTATAATGGTTTTGTGCAAAAGTATGTAACAGGCAAAAGGAAACATTTTCGAACCCATAAAGTATATATATTCTTGATCAGCATCAACAGCCGAGTCAATATAGCCATGTCCGTCTGTCGATCTCAGAGACTATAAAAGCTAGAGACTCCAGATTTGGAACATAAGCTCGCCTTATGCCTAGAAAGTACAAGTTTGTTTCAAATTATCGATAACTCTTCACGTTTTCGATATACACATGTTATCGATAACAACAAAATCTTGAATTTGGAAAACTTTGTGATGCAGTTTGAAACATTAACCAAAATAATGAGAATCTGTGAAATTTTTCTTGAAATCGGTTGGGAAACACCAGAGGTGTGGAACATTGAAGTTAAGTCCAAGAATGCAGTATATGAGTACATACACTTATAGAGTTCAGGGTATAGTTTAGTCGGTATTTCGTAGAGGCTTCCTACTTGTTTAATGGAAAGTTGTTTGTACACAATGGCATATGGATTTGGTATTTGGTTATGTGACATTGAGATGAATTTTTTATTTTAACATTTTTTAAAGATTTTTTCGCTAAAGAAATTTGTTCTTTAAAGCGACCCTTTAAGTTCCAAAAAGCGCAGTCAAAACTATTAAATCTTGTAATCTTTTGTAGCTGGCTTGCTAACAATTTGCTTGCCATCTTAAGCAGAGAGCATCTCAAAAGTCCATAGGAAAACAATTTTTTTTTCGCATTTTTTTTCTTGTTTGCTTTCGAGTATCCTGGCAGTTGTTAGTTGTGCGTCCAGTTCTGCGCTGCCTGCTGTGTGGTTGTTCATTTCTTGTTTTTCTTATTATTATTTTTATGTTTTGGACCATTTTGGTGCTGTGCTGTTGTTGTTGTTGTGGCGGTGGCTTAAGAGGCCGCGAATAAAATGAAAAATGCTCATGGCAAATTAAGCGTCGAACTCATTTTCGTGAATTTATTAGCTTAATTCGGTTGGGCTAGCTGCACCGTGTTGCCACAGGGCGCCACATTACATTTTGATTAATTTAACAGCCATTTCGTTGCTCTTTCTCTTCCTTTTTGTGTTTCGTTCTTTTTTCGTCTACCTGGCAGTTGGAGTGTTTTATTTTTTTAGCTGTATTTCAAGCTAAAACCCAATCAAGCGTAATAGCTCGAAACAGGAAATGCTTTTAATGCATTATACACATAAAATACAATATGCAGAGTGTTGGAAAAGTTCGTTTCTTTGTCTTTTGTGTTTTTATTTTTAAAGTTTAAGAATTTTACTTTAACGAAAAGTTTTATTGCCACGAAATAAAGTATAAAATTATTATGATAATTGTTAGTGAATATAAAATTCGCATATATTTTATTTAATTCGTTTCTTTTGAACTTTATTGACACGCAAATATATTAAATTCAAAAGTTGGCAACTCTGGTGGCAACTTTACTTTACCGTTACCCTTTCCGCTAGCTATCCAATCAGCATTTTCTTCAACGTCTTCGTCATTTATTTAGCCCAGCCGCCGGAACGCTTTGTGTTTAAGTTTTCATTACTCTTGATGAGATTCTTTTTCTCAGTGGCAAACCACACACACACACACACACACACATGTGTGTGCGTATTTGCGTTGGGGTATAAATCATGCACTCGACATTATTAAAGTAGATCTTATAAAGTTCTTGAGTGCATATGCATGCAGACGAGGCCAAAGCGAGAAACTTTTTAAATAAAATTTCAATTTTGATAACTTTTATGGCACGGGAGACGTTCCAGTTGAGGGTGTAGAGCAGAGTCTGGTTAACCACACTCACACACACACATGTGCATTTCCGCACAGCGTGTAAGGGAGAGAGGGAAAGGAGGAGGAGGAATGGAGCCCAATGCGAGGCTCAGTTCCGTTTCGTGCCAGCTCAAATACCATTTTTGGGTTGTTCTCGCTATGTTTGTGTGTGTGTGTGTCTTAATATTTGTTGGGCCCAAGGAAATGACTTGCATTTTTACCGTTGTTACCAGAAAGATTTTTCTTTATTCTCATTTCGAATGCTCTTCGAGTGGGTATATGTGAATGGTTCCGCAGTTTGTAGAGTATTCATTTTTTATCAGCATTCCTTCTTCTCCGAATTAGTTTTTGAATTTTAAAACTATCGTAAGGAAACTTATACGAAAAAAAATACACTTTCACTTCGCAAACTTCCAAAATAAGCTTGTTTAAATAGTTATTATAAATTGCCCACAAGAGTATGCTATGTTTTGTGTATTTTTCTTAAATAGTAGTTATCCACAAAAGTATGCTATGTTTTATAGCTGGCATAGTCGTCAAGTATTTTTCTTAATTGTTTAATATAAAATATCTTTGGTTTTCTATTTTAAACTTTGTCGTAGGCTTTCAAACTTTCTGCTGCAAGAGTATGCAACATTTGGTATTTTTCATTGCAAGACGTTTTTATCCTTTTTTCATTTTTATAATGCGGCTGCATTTCCGGCTGTAACTTTTACGAGGCTGCATCTTGAGTTTTGTATCGCAAAAGTATGTGTACGTGCGTGTGTGTTTGTGTGTGTGGGTGTGGTATGTGTATTTGTGTGTGTGGCAAGTGCTGCAAGCTCAAGCGAAGCACATAATTGCCTCTGCCTGCTGCCTGCTGCTTGTTGCCTCAGCTGCTTGCTGCTGCCTGCCTGCCTGCCTAGCTGGCTGGATGTCCTTCGCCCCGTTAGTAAGGACCCGAAAAGGGAATTTCTAATGTGAAAATAAGTGCTGCCTCCGTTATAATGTTGCATCGTCGCAGGACTTATGCAAAACAGTCGCAGAATTGTTATGCAAATTGCAGCCAATTACGTGGCAAATGCCTGCCTCGCCTGGCCAGCATATCCTACCCCCTCTACCCAACCTCCTTGCATCAGCTACTCCTTCTCCACATACTACACATATCTGTCCATAAATACGAGCATGATTCCATGCGGCTTCTCTTCACCAACTGCATTGAACAAATCCAAACTGAACCGCAAAATATGATTGAATTTGTGGCATCAAAAATGAACGTGAATCGAAACAGGACACTATCGAGAGGAAAGGATCTAGTTTCAATCCAGAACTTTACAATATGTTCTTTACTTTAAGTTCTTTAAAACTTCTTCAAAATTACCTCATTATTCAATATCTGGTAAGCAATTCTCAAATTTCTCCAAACAATCCCCCAAAAAAGTCCTTCAATCAACTTTTTTGTTAACTTCTTTACTAAGTCTCAACTTGCAACAAGTTTCAGCCAAAGGATCAACTAACCCTTAATGATTATATCAATTGATCCTAGTATGCATAAATATCAATATATATTCGTAAGTTTTGTGGCAGACACACATGCCACATGCTACATGTGTGTTTGGCTTGTCTGCTCATCTACCACAACCTCTAGCTCATCTCAAGTGGCAACCAACCTAAGGCATGCCACGAGCCTGCTTAACAGTAACTAAAGCTTGCGTCTACCTCGTTAGTGCAACAACAACAATAGCTGCTGCCAGATTATGTTATTATCGGTTTTAGTATCGAGAGTCTCAAACTCTCGAGTCTCGAGTCTGCCTCTGCCTGCCTCTTGCAGCGTCTTTAAGCATAGCTCCTTGCCACATGTGTTTTTTCTTCTTTCTTTTGGCATATTCTATGGCGTATTATTCAATTGGCGGGCGGGTTAGTAGCAGAGGGGTGGTGAGGGGAAGGGGGTTATTTGTTGTTCGCATGCCAAGGCGCTGTACCATAAAAAATAATCAACTTTTTATACACTTCCCGAAAGGAAGTATTCGAATTTTGTATGTAAAAAAAAATGTAGAATGAAAATCTACTTAAAAAAATTTTTTTTTATAATCCAAAAGAAAAAACAAAAAAAATATATTTAATAATTTTTTAAACAATTTTTTTTTTAATCTGTTTTATATATTCTTCAATATTGAAGTTTTAGGAATGTAGAATGAAACACTTCTCAATAAACATTTTTTATAATCAAAAAAAGCAACAAAAAAAATATTTAAAAATTTTTTTTCAATTTTTTTTTATAAATTCTAAAAATATTTTAAAATTTTTTTAGAGAATATTTTTTTTTAATTTGTTTTATATATTCTTCAATATTGAAGTTTTAGGAATGTAGAATGAAAAAGTTCTCAAAACTAATTTTTTATAATCAAAAAAGTCAAAAAAAAAAAAAAAAAATTTTTAAATTTTATTTTCCAATTTTTTTCCATTTTTTTTCCATTTTTTCCCATTTTTTTTCATTTTTTTTTATATATTCTTCAATATTGAAGTTTTAGGAAATATATTACGTATAAAAATTTTTTTTCAGTGTATTTTTTTGTTCGTCTTTAGGGCTTCCCTAAAATAACTGTTCATTCTTGTTGCATTTTGGTTTTTATATATTTTTTTTTGTTCCGTTGACGCCAAAAGCGGAAAAAGTTTAAAAAGTGCGCGCCAAAATTGACGCGTGGCAAGGATATGGCAAGGACTAACACGCTTTGCATCCCCCTCCCACAACTCCTGCTTCCCCTGGCCCCAAACACAACCCATCCCATTCGTCCTCTGGGTCTTCATGTGAACGATGTGCGTTATGTGCGGATAATTGACTTTTAAAATGTGTGTGCGATAAAACAACAACAACAACAACAAACATATAACAACAACAACAACCATACAACAACAACAAGAAGAAGAAGAAGCGTGAAGCAAGAAAAGGGTCGCTGCGTATAATTAAACGGCATATTGTCACGCATCCTTGCAGCAGGACAGGAAAGGCTCTCCCCCTTGTCTTTCGGGCGTGTTAAGGGCAATGTTAAGCGTCAAGGACGAATGGTTCGCAAGGACTTTCACAAGTATTACGCTTGTTTTTGTTGTTATTATTATTGTTGCCATTATATGTTGCACGTTGTTGTTGTTCCTTGTTGCAATGAGGGTGAGAAAAAAGTTAAGAGCTGGCAAAAGTTACTTAAGAGCTTGGCGAAATCTTCAAAATTAGATTAAAGAAATGGAGCTTAAGATGGGGAAGATTATGGATTGAATAATTGAAATTTTATGGCTGTTCTGATATTAAATCGATGCTTTAGAAAGTTTTCTTAGCACATTTTGAAGGCAAGTAGAAAATTATCATATTAATATAAAGTTTTTTTCAATTAAAGTAATATCCTTTCAAAATTATTAACATTTATGAAAACGGTATGTTTAATATATTATTTAATACATTTTTGTTAATAAATTCCCAAGATAAAAAATCATTTATATAAAAATTTCAATAAATAATAATTTCTTCATATAAAAATTTAAAAAAAAAAATACAAATTTATATATATAAAAATTTAAATTTAAATAAATTTTCAATATATATAATATTAATATGAAAATTTAAAAAACAAATTTATTTATATAAAAATTTCAATATAAATAATTACAAATTTATTTCAATATAAATAGAACTTGATTTATTTATATAAAAATTATAAAAATAATATGAAAATTTCGAAGAAAAATAAAGTATATACAAATTTCAGTATAAATAAAAGTTTATTTATTGTGATTTGTATATAAATAAATGTCTTGATTTATGTATGTAAAAATTTAAATAACTAAACATTTATTTCTATAAAAATTAAAAAAAAATAAAATAAAAAATAATCAATTATTTATATACAAATTTCATTATAAATAAATTTTTATCTTGAGAATTAAAAAAATTAAATTATTAATTAATATATTAACTAAAAAATGAATTTATATAAAATTAAAAAAAAAAATTATATGTATAAAAGTTGCAATATAAATAAATTTGTATCTTGAGGAATAATTAAAAAAATATTATTATATCTTAAATACAATTTTACACGTATTCATACTGAAATCATTTAAAAAGTTTTCAAAACGAAGCTTGTAGAAAAAATTCCAAAATCATAATATTTTAATATTTAATAATACCTTTGATAAGATTTTAAGAAAACTATTTTTTTTTTACATATTTTTCCTTGATAAAAAAAAATCTAAAATCATAATTTTATAAAAATTAATAATACTTTTGATAAGATTTTAAGAAAACAATTTTTTTAACATATTTTTCCTTGATAGAAAGAAATCTAAATTCAATTTTTTTTATATTTAATAATCCTTCCAGAAGATTTTAAGAAAAATAATTTTTTTTTACATATTTTTCCTTGATAGAAGAAAACTAAAATCATAATTTTTTAATATTTAATATTACCTTTGATAAGATTTTAAATATACAATTTTTTTTACGTATTTTCCCTGATTAAAAAATATCAAAAATCATAATTTTTTAATATCTAATAATATCTTTGATAAGATTTTAAGAAAATCTTTTCTTTTTACATATTTTTCCTTTTTACTTATATTAAAAAATTAAAAGAGTTGTACTATTAAATTTTCCTGAAAATTTTCCTTACTCAATACAAAAGCATTTAATTCATTTACTCCTTACTAGTGAGATTTAATTAACGTATAGTTGTGGCCGCAATATAATATGATTAAGTTATTCCATGACCTTAAACAACAATCGATGTCATTGAATGGAATTAGAGTAGACAAAAGGGAGGAGAAGAAAGAAGAAGCGACGCCAAATGATGGGGAAAAGAAACGAAGTTAAGGAAGACTCTAGACAGAGGCCTCAGCACCCAGCATTCATCAACTTATTCACACAATACCCCCAACACCCCCCAACTCCCCCTCTGTCTTGTTTGCCGTTTCGAGATTGTCCAGCTTGTCCAGCTTGGTATTGGACTGGTCGAAATGCCTGCCTGCCAGCCAGTTGACTTATTTATGCAAATGGCTATAACAAATGAGGCGCAGAGAAAGCCAAGTGGGTAGAGGGAAGGAAGGGGTGGGGGGTGGGGGAATGATGACCGCACTGTGAAAACGATTAATTTGGTGCTGGACGAGAGAGAGAGTGAGAGGGAGTGAGGGAGAGGGAGAGGTAGAGAGTTCCAGTAACAGTTACAGTTACGAGTTGTGTCCATTATATGGGGCTGACCCTAGGGTGGTTAAGAAAGAGACAGCGATAGTAAGGAAGAGCGAGAGAGCGAGAGAGAGAGAGAGATAGTAAGGTTAACGGAGATGTGCAGCGTATTGCTCAATCGTGGCAAGTTAATGCTCATGAATGATGAGGAAAAGAGAGAGAGAGAGAGGGAGAGAGAGAGGAAGTGGGAGGGGAATGTGCAAGGGGGAGCGGGTGGTGGACAACTCATTATTGAAACATGTTGCTAACATTTGTTATGCAAAAGGCGACATTCATGCTAAATGTGACAAGCAGGACAAGAGCGAAGGGTGGGGAGGGGTGGGGTGGGGTGGGGTGAGAGGCGGTTAGACGCTGTCATGTATATCTGTTACTGTATCTGTATCCATCATGCTTATTGCTATATGTCTACTGCTACAACTCTCCCTTTCCCCTACCCTTCCCCTTCCCCTTCCCCACCCCCACCACCACCCCCTCTGGACAGTTTCATTCATTGCGTTTATTTGACTTGCGCTTGTGCAAAATTTCTATAAATGCCTTTGCTTGTCAGTCAAAACGACGCCCACATTCTTTTTTTTCTTTGCCTGTCGCCCTCACACACCCCGCCTCATCCCTCACCGACCAACTACTTATCTCTATTGCCAATTTGCTGCTGTGTTCAGCATTATCTGAAGCTAGAGATGACACTTAAAGCACGGTGAATGAACGAGAATCAACTAAAAATTTACTAAGATTTTTTTTATGGCTTATAAAAAACTATTTTGATAAAATTAAATAATTTTAACATTATTCCATAACTTATTTTAATTAGTAATTTATTTTTGTGTGTTTTTTGATGTTTAAGTTGAAGAAAAAAATGTTTGTTTAAATGGCAAAAGTTTTGTTAATTTGTAATTGAAAATTTCAATTTTTATATTTGTGATATATTTTGTTAACCTATTAATTTTTTTAATTTTTTATTTATTTTTATGTTTTTTTTTTATATTTTAGTTGATGAAAATTATGTTTTTTAAATGACAAAAGTATGGTAATTTTTATTTTAAAACTTCGATTTTCTTTATTTATGCTAAAATTAAATTTTTTAATTTACTTATTAAAGTTTTGTCCTACTGTTTTTCATCTTAAAATTCTTCAAAAATTTGAATTTTCTTATTAAAGTTTCGTTTTATCTTTTTTTTATATCTTAGTTGATTAAAATGATGTTTTTTTAAATTACAAAAGGATGGTTTTTTTTTTAAAACTTGGATTTTCTTTATTTATGCTCAATTTTAATTTTTTAATTTTCTTGTTTAAGTTTCGTCTTGATTTTCATCTTACTTAAAAAATTTTAATTTTTTAATTTTCTTATTAAAGTTTCGTTTGATTTTCATCTTAACATACTTCAAAACTCACTTTTTTGCTTCTTCCGCGTGTTCGTGTCACGAAGGTGAAAACACGAAATCCGCTCCACCTCTAATCTGGACTTCTTGCCTTCTCACTCTCTCTCTCGCTCACTCACACATTTAGCTCTCCCGCAGTTGATGCTATCTTCTTTGAGCGCTGTCGCCTTTGTACCGTTCACAAATTCAATGCAATTCCCTCATATGTGTGTGTGTGTGTGTTTGTTTGGCCTTGCCAAAGCTAAACTATTTCCAGTGTGTGTGTGTGTGTGTGTGTTTGTGCGGGCGCTCAGCCTCTGCAACAGTTTTGTATGATGCTGCTGCCCTTTGTGTATGTGTATGTGTGTGTGTAGTGCGCTCTTTAACGGTAAAGGTGTGTGCGAGTGACAGCAATGTGACAGGCCAAGGCGACAGCAACAACAACAACAACGAGAAAAATGAGAAACTACATACGAGTTAACAGCTATCCTTGGCAGAGGTTTTAGTGTCACTGTCAGCAGGTGTTGATAATAAGGGCAAAGCAAAGCACACGAACCGTAAGGCCAAAAGCAAAGGTCAAAGCTGTTGCTGACACTCGCAACATTCACTAATCAAATGTTGCCTGCTCACACACACACACACACTCGTACACACACACGAGACGCTAATCAAATTGTTTGCTTTGCATCAGCTAAGTGAAAATGCAATGAGGCGCAGTTGCAACAGTTGCCAATGTGTGATTCAATTGAATGACATACCAAATAGAAGAAGAGTTTGAGAGCGACTGCGAATTTGCATTTGAATCACAGATTAACATGTATACACATGCAATTACATATAACACACACACGCACACATAGCATTATCTGCTTGCAGGCAACGTAGCTGCGCGTTTCAATTCCACTGAGTACAAAAGCCACAATCACACTGATGATCAGCGCTTCCAGTTGGAAATTGAGTTTACGCTCACGAGCTCTCTCACTCGCACAGAGAGAGAGGTGAGTAGGAAACTAATACATGTTGGGCAAAGTTATGCATAAGCAGCTGCAGAAGCACCGTTATGTTGAGGTGGAATGAAAGAGCACGTTCAAAGTAGTACAGGTGGAGGTGGAATAAAAGAGCACGTTTAAAGTAGTACAGTTGAAAGACTTCGTTCTCGATGCTGCGTCATGGCAGCTGTTGTTGTTGCTGCTGTCTTTGATCAGCGGTTTCAGTTGGAAATTGAATTTACACTCACGAGCTCTCTCACACGCACAAAGAGAGGCGAATTGGAAATTAATTCAGACTGTGCAAGATATGCACAGGCAGTTGTAAAGCACCGTTATGTTGAGGTGGAATAAAAGAGCACGTTTACAGTAGTACAAGTGGAGGTGGAATAAAAGAGCACGTTTAAAGTAGGACAGTTGAAAGCTGTTGTTGTTGCTGCTTTTTCTGCTGTCTTTGATCAGCGCTTCCAGTTGGAAATTGAGTTTACGCTCACGAGCTCTCTCACTCGCACAGAGAGAGAGGTGAGTTGGGAACTCATCAATGTTGTGCAATATACACATGCAGTTGTAAAGCACCGTTATGTTGAGGTGGAATAAAAGAGCACGTTTAAAGTAGTACAGGTGGAGGTGGAATAAAAGAGCACGTTTAAAGTAGGACAGTTGAAAGACTTCGCTCTCGATGCTGCGTAATGGCAGCTGTTGTTGTTGCTGCTGTCTTTGATCAGCGGTTTTAGTTGGAAATTGAATTTACGCTCACGAGCTCTCTCTCACTCACACAAAGAGAGGCGAATTGGAAATTAATTCAGACTGTGCAAGATATGCACAGGCAGTTATAAAGCCCCGTTATGTTGAGGTGGAATAAAAGAGCACGTTTAAAGTAGGACAGTTGAAAGAATACGCTCTGGATGCAGCGTTGTTGTTGCTGCTGTTGCTTCTGTCTTTGATCACTGCTTGCAGTTGGAAATTGAGTTTACGCTCACGAGCTCTCGCACTTGCACAAAGAGAGGCGAATTGGAAACTAATCCATGTCCAAAGTTATCCACAGGCTGCAAAGCACCGTTATGTTGAGGTGGAATATCTTTTATTGCTCTTACACGTTTAAAGTAGGACAGTTGAAAAAAGGCACTCTGGATGCTGAGTCATGGCAGCTGCTGTTCTGGCTTCGATTGCTGCTGTCTTTGCAAAAGGTGAGTGTTTTGCATTATGTTAAAAAAAAGTGCTTGATAACTGACACGCATAAAATCAGCAGTGACTTTTCATATTGATAATATTAGTGCTCATGTGAATTGAAGTTTGAAGTTTGCGCAATGCATCAACTTGTCAATTTGCTAAGCATCTTACACACACACACACATACAGACTGGCATTTCACTCCTTCTGTCAGTGTGTGTGTGTGTGTGTGTGTGTACGAGAGTTCATGCATATTTTGCCTGTCACAGATTTCTCAATAGATTTCACAGTGAAAAATATGCATAAATCATATTGTGGCTGCTTCGGTTCGAGCGTTAAGCAAAAGTCAGACAGACCGACAGATGCATAAAACATAAACACACACACACACATACACACCCACGCATGCATGCATAGAAACAGCTGGGCTTGCGGTTTTCATTTTATGCAGCACATTTCTTTTTTTTTTGTGT
>JAWNNV010000420.1:0-69063 GCA_035044485.1 Scaptomyza reducta
CTTATAGCCGTAATTAAATGCATTAAGTTGAGAGTGCAAAAACCAAAGTTCCAAACTTTTTAATGTCTAGTATATAGTATAAATAAGCGTTCTATAAGCTCTGAAATCGGTTCATTTGTTTTGTTTTTTGTTTGTTTTTTAATTTAATATGCACGAGAGCAAGCAAGCAAATTGGAGCTGTCGATGCCTTTGGCTCACCACTCATGCATTTTTTTGTTGGCTTTTATTCGAAAAGTCTTTTTCACACACACACACACACACACACACACACACACACACACACACAAAAAGAACAAACCAAATGTTAGCTCTGTGTTTTATAGCTGCCAAAAATCAAAAACTTTAACAAACTGCTTAAATTCGTTTAGATTTTGAAAGCAAGAATCATTTTGTGGCAAACAAATACGACTAAAAATAATATATGAGCTTAAAGAAATGTTATAAATGGCAGTTGAAAAATCAAAGATTAATAAAATACTAAAATTATTATTCCTTGTGTTACAAAAATCAACTAAAAAAAAAAATTTAAAAATTGTCTTAAGGGTAAAAAAATTGTTTATTAATGTAGAAATGCGATTCTTAGGATATAATAATATAATATTGAATATTATAAAAAGTTCTTAAAAATTCTTAAAATTGTTAATGATAAATATTTCTTTAAGAAATGCGATTCTTAGGAACATATAATATTAAATATTATTAAAAATATTTTATTGATTAATACTACATATTTTCTCAAGAAATTCTTAGGAAAATATTATATTTTAATATCATACTATAAATATTGATAAAAAATTCTTAAAATTATTAAAAATAAATATTTTCTCAAGAAATAATAAAATATTTCCTCAAGAAATGCGATTTTTAGGAAAATATAATAGTAAATATTATAAATATTTATTAAAAATTCGCAAAATTATTAATATTAAGTATTCTTCAAAGAACAAAGACAAACATAATATATTTCTAAAAAGGTTTGATTATACTCTGCTTTTAAATCAAAATTCCTTTCAACTATCTCTTTCTTCTAGAGATAACTTCTTGAAATAGATTCACAATGTTTATTCTTATTATGAGCATAAATACAGTTGATGTATTTTTATAAATTCTTGCCTCTTTTGGGGCTTTTCTCATACTAACTGCTTATTATTCTCGTTTTCTTCTTAGTTTTTCACACATTTTATTCAATGCTCGTGGAATTTAACATACATTGTCATATACCTTGCGCATTCCTGGCGTCTCTATATTATTGATTTAAGTGCTCTTATGTTTTGTTAACGACCTTCGCGGCCACTTTGCGTCCGTTGACCAGCAAAAGCCAAAAGCCAAAGCAGCAACATATGTACATGTTAAATAGAACACAAAACTAATTCGCTGACAGCTTTTCTTTTATCGTTTTGTTCTGTGCAAATTGATTTTCGGTTAGTTTGGTGATAAGCTTGATGGGCGGCTAACGTGTCGGCTGAGCAATAATTCTTATAAATTTCCGCTTTTCTTTTATGTTGGGTGTAAATGAAAATCAATGAAAAGCAGGCAACAAAACGTGAAAAAGAGACTTATCCGAGAAGATTTCAATTTAACGCCAGAATTGAATGCTTGTATTTTTGTTCTGTGTGTGTGAATTGGCAATTGAGCCCGAATGGCACCTTGATTTGAGTGTCGCGCTAATAGGCCAAACAGTTATCGGGAATGTTGCGCAAACGGCGGCAACAAAAGCAACAATTGCGCTTACAACGTTCAACGGGCGAACGGAAACGGATATTGTTGCTGTGCATTTTTAACAGAGGTCGGTCGCCATTTTCATTTGCAACACACTTCCTTCCTACGCACACATACACACACATATTAAGCAATGATTTTTTAATGAGTTTCGAAACGCCTCCCAATTATGAACGTCAAATGCCGGACACAAGTGTTTGAGCCTGTTTTGATGTAATTGAAAAACAAAACAAAGAAACCCCATCTTGAATCCCTCTCCCCAACTTGTTGAGTTTAATCAGCTGAGTGTTCTTCTAGGTTTCCTCAACAAACAATCGAGATACGCTCAGACGGCTTGCCTTCTTTTTATACCCTGAACCCATTGAAAATGGGTAAAAAGGGTATAATGGTTTTGTGCAAAAGTATGTAACAGGCAGAAGGAAGCATCTCCGACCCCATAAAGTATATATATTCTTGATCAGCATCAACAGCCGAGTCGATATAGCCTTTTAGTCTGTCCGTATGTATGAACGCGTCGATCCCAGAGACTATAAGAGCTAGAGACTCTAGATTTGACACATAAGGTTGCCTAATCCCAAGTTTGTTTAACATTTTCGATAACTCTTCCCGTTTTCGATATACACATGTTATCGATAACAACAAAATCTTGCATTTGGAAAGCTTTGTGATGACATTAGAAACATTAGACGAAATAATGAGAATCTGTGAAATTTTTATTGAAATCGGTTGAGATACACAACGGAGATATGGAGCATTGAAGTTAAGAAAGTAAAGTATAGGGTTCAGGGTATAGTCTAGTCGGGATTTCTCGACCTTCTTACTTGTTTTTTCTTGCTCGCCTTCATTGTTTTTTTTTTTTTTTTGTTGACACAACGCAGGCCCCTTTTTAGCACTTGAAGCTCGAGCATCGAACGGCGAGGCTTTTCTCTGTAACAATTAATTAGATTTAAAGGCAATGGGGGTTGGGGTGGGGGTGAATGGGGTACGTCGTTTAGTGTACAAAATTAATCAGGCGAAATTTGATAATTGCAAATTATTTAAGCTCAAGTGATTTATGCGTGCCTTACAGCCAAAGTGCACGATTAAGCTTGTTTGCTCAGAAGCCTCATTAAATGTCTTAAAAAAGTCGAAAAGCTGCAGAAACAGTTTCTGGAAATAATGCTTGAAGTGATTACCAAGAAAACTGTAAACGTTTTTGTTAGGACTTAAGAAATAATTTACTTTCAAATATTTTAATAGAAAATACTTATTGCAATTTAGCTAAACCAGATTGAAAATGTTTAAGCATGAAACTAAGGGCAGTAAAGAAGTAAGGAAGGGAAATTATGGAGGCAGGAACAAGAGAAAGAAAGAGAAGGAGCCAGAGAAGAAGACAGAATGAGAAATGGCAGGAAATATTTGAAAGGAGCAGAAGAAAGCGAACGAGTTGAAGATTGAAGAGACGAGAAATGACGCAAAGTCAAAGACAAATAAAGATATAGACTGGGAGCTAGAAAGACAAAGCACCGAAGCGAAAATGACAGCAAAAGTAAGAGAGAAATGAAAAACGGCTAGAAGAACAACGATAACAGTTGAACAAACTTACAGGATATAAAACATATCGAAAGCGTTTCATTTACACGACATGTGCTTACAATTCCCAAGTGGTTAAAGCTTTCAAATGCGCTTGAGTTTTTCCTAATCCCTGAACAACATTTTTCGTCGCATATCGTTAAGCCGTTGAGAATAACTACGAACAGGATTCCTTTTAACACATAATGCATATTGATATTAATGTTGATTTCACTTTACTTATCTCTCTGGCATTCCATCTGGCTGTCTGCTGTGCTGTGTTTGTTCGGTTTGCCAACTTTGTTTAAACAATCCGACATCAATTTTAATTTAATTCAACTCTGGCATTAACCCACACAATATGACAATATACAACATTTACATAGCCTGATTGCCAAACAATGTCAAAAGAAATCAACAACGTTAAATACATATATTTGCGTATAAGGATGTCAGGCGGATTAAAAGACAAACTGAAATCAGCATTTATTGCATTTATGTGTATACTCAATATACTCAATCATCTTTCCTTGATATTAACTGATTTGGGTAGGGATTGAGTTTGCGTAAGAGAACATTAACATGAAGATCCTAAAGAAAGAAATGTTGGAAATGAACGTTAGGATCCCTTCTTAAGAACTTTTCATATAAGGTTTTTGAAAGTAAAGCTAAGCAATACTCCAGAGTGTGCCAACTAGCATTATTTGAGTTAAAAAAATCTGATAAATCTTTATACCCAGCTTTTCTATAGCATAAGCTTTTCATATAAGCTATGAGATAGAAGAAAACAACTTTGAAAACTTCCAGTAAAGGATTTCCTATTGCTTAAGAACAAAAATTCGTTTAACTTGTGATTGATTATTTACCGTAGAGTATTAAATCTGCAGCTGTGACCCAATTTTAATATCCTGAAACCATCTTTAATATTGTTATTTACACGCTTCTTTCATACACTTAACTTCATTTGACTTTACGTTTCAATATCTCAAACTTTCTTTTCTTTCCCTTGCAGGTAAGTCTGACATTGATGGACGACAACGCCGCAAACGGATGAGGTGTGATAATGAACCGTTATCTCGCCATTTTGAACGTTTTCTGTGCGTATATTTTTTATGTCCGTGTTTGACATTGTGACAACGAGGCGTATGATTTGTTTTTAATGCTACACCGTAACGTAGGCAATGACCTTTTCTGGCGCTCTGTGCGTGGGCGTGAACACAGCTTCTTGGTCAATTGTTCATGAGTAGGCGTTGTCTTGTATTTAGTTGAACTTTAAACTTAAATTCGTTGGGAAATATATATTCCCTGCCTTAAAATGTTGCGTTTGATGACGCGAAATTAGCATAAGATGGCGAACTAAAAGCCACCGTGGTTAAACTCACACTCAAAAAGTGAAGTGTCGAGCAAAAGTTGAAGCAAAAAGTTTATTTTGAATGGAACAAAAAAAAAACAAAAACAAAAACGTTGACATATCACTTAAAAGTTTTCGCCTGCAAATAACTAGTAAAATAGACAGTGAACTAAAACTGGATAAACTAAAAGCATTTGGTTAAAAACTTACAAACAACAATAACAACTAAAAGCTTTTAAGCTGCTGTTTAGAAAATCGGTGAGAATGTGAATACTATGAGATTAGATCTTTGTTTAAAGCCATTAATATGCTTACTTATAGGTTATTAAAATTTTGTTTTTAAGCCTTGTTTATTAGCTTGACAAATTTTGTGGCTTTTTGTTGAAAATAAATCAAAACATTTTCGTTTCCTTGAACAGTTGATGAAATGTTTTGCGTAGTTTTCAGCTTATCAAATAACTGTTTTGAATATAGTATTTCTTTCAACTTTTGATTGAAATGCTTGTACAGTTTTTGTACGTATTTTTGTTTGGTATTCGAAATGCATTTGCAGTGCTTTGATGGATTGAATCCAAACTCGCAAAGTGGCAAACAAACTTACATGGCGACAAAATGCTCAAACTTTGTTGTTCTCACTGTTTGTGTGTGGCGAATGTTATCGATATGGGTAATTATTCAAATTCCTGTTTGTATTGAGCTTTATAACCACTGTGCGCAATGCGCCTGAAAGCATGCTACACTAAATATGCAAATAGCAAAAGCCGTTGGAAAAAGTGAAAGGGAGACAGACAGTGTATGTGTGTGTGTGTGTGGGTGTGAGTGTGTATCTGTTTGTGACTGCTCATGTGTATGTGTGAGCATTTTGTATTTGTGCATTTTGTGCGTGTTTGGGACAAACTTAGTTGCCATAATTTGCACATTTTAGCGAAAGCCAACATGCATGCAACCGACAGATGCCCCTTGCCCCTTTGCACATAATATATGAGGCACTGGGGCGAACTGCATTTGATGGCAAGCTTGCAATTTGCAGCAGACAAAATCGTAAAATTTTCAAAAAAATATATATATATATATCCGATTTTGTTATTTATCGCATGCATTAAAAGTTCAAAGCAAATGACGAGTCGCAATTTGTTTTATGTCGTTTTATTTGAATCGTTGTCAGCCTGAGGAAGGGATACAGTAGTTAGTCCATGTTGAATGTCAGCCAGGTCAATCACAATCCTTAACGTCTCAGATAAACGGAGCTATAAGGATACGCGCTGTAGGAGTAGGGTGAGGCATAGACGCCGCTGGTGTACGCCGCCGAGTAGGGTGAGGCATAGACGCCGCTGGTGTAGGCAGCCGAGTAGGGTGAGGCATAAACGCCGCTGGTGTAGGCGGGGGCAGCCACATAGGGCGTGGCAGCACTGTAGGCCACGAATTGCGGCTTAGCGGCAGCCAGAGCAACAACGGCGAAAAGGCACAGAGCGAACTAAGGGGGAGAAAGAGATGATAATGAAAAAGTTGAGTTAGTGAAACGTTTACGAATGAGTTATTAAAGCGCAAAACTTGAATAATTAATATTTGAGTGAAGTATTTAAGTGAAATTGTGCAAAAGAACAACATTCAAAAGTTACAAAGCTTTTAAAAGTGATTTTTTAAGAAGCTTTAAAGGTTTTTAGCTGCTTTTTAAGCTTGTTAAGAAGCTTTTGCACTGTATTAGCTTAAATCGAGAAAGTTATTATTCAAAAAAACTTGTTTCAGTTGCAAAAAGCTTTTAAAGATAGAATTTAAGAAGCTTTAAAGCTTTTTAAAAAGCTTTTTCCACTGTTTTAGCTTAAATTATAAAAGTTATTTAAAAAATCAGTTTCAATAATAAAAAAGCTTTTAAAGCTGTTTTTAAGCTTGTTAAGAAGCTTTTTGCACTGTATTAGCTTAAATAGAGAAAGTTACTATTCAAAAAAAAAACTTTTAATAGTAAAAATGCTTTTAAAGATACTTTTCAAGAAGCTTAAAAGCTTTTTAAGAATCTTGTAAAGCTTTTTAAGAAGCTTTTTCCATTGTTTTAGCTCAAATCAAGAAAGTTATTATTAAAAAATCCAGTTTCTATAGTAAAAAAGATTTTAAACTACTTTTTTAGAAGCTTTATAACTTTTTAAGAATCTTTTTAAGCTTTTTAATTAGTTTTTTCTTTGTTTTAGCTCAAATCAAGAAAGTTATTATTGAAAATACAGTTTCAATAGTAAAAAAGCTCTTAAAGATGTTTTAAAGAAGCTTTAAAGCTCTTAAAGACGCTTTTTAAGAAGCTTTACAGATTTTTAAGATGCTTTTCAACTTTTAGAAAAGC
This sequence comes from Scaptomyza reducta, assembly GCA_035044485.1. Lineage (NCBI taxonomy): Eukaryota > Metazoa > Arthropoda > Insecta > Diptera > Drosophilidae > Scaptomyza > Scaptomyza reducta. The sequence continues at coordinate 6,951 of JAWNNV010000420.1, forward strand.
TTTTCCACTGTTGTAGCTTAAATTGGGATATTCACTTGCCAGGATTGGTAAATGGTTAATTTTCTGGAACTAGATCTTACGATGAAGAAGTTTTTACAGACTTTTAAAGAATAATCCATGTCATTAAAACATGTTCGAAAGAACTAGTTCCATAGGAAAACTGATTGTAAAGCACTTAAAACTAATTTCGAAGAACTAGTTCCTTAATGTAATCACTTTAAAATCACTTCTTTCAGCACTTGTCAAAAACGAACTGGATCAAAATTGCTTTTTAGTCAAATCTAGTCGACTTTTTAACACCTATAGAGATTCCTTTTGCGAAACTCTTATATCCTTAACACTTTTTTTTGTTGATTTCTTATTAATCTACTTACAAACTTGAACATCTTGGATTAGAGGATTTGTTGTTGTTGCTTGTAGATAACAAACTGATATGATTTATAAGACCAAACAGTTGTCGCTTTTATAGCAAACGCTTCCAAACAGAATATTTGACCCTGGCACGTTTTTTTTTTGTTGTTGGATTCGCTTTTCGTATTTTTAATTTTGCTTTGGCCCCAAAAGTCTCCGGTCTTTATGAGCGTCTTGGGGCGTGAGCTGCATTTCGAATACCGAAAAGTGTGCGTTTTATTCTGTTTACCTTGCGGGTGGCAAACCATCACCACGCCCCCCCTCAACCCCTCTCCATTGACCGCTTCGGACATTGAACAACCAAAATCGGAAGTAATCAAAGTATCCAAACCTTAGGCAATGTTAATTGGCTTCTGTCTACTGCAATTATCGTACTTTGTTGCTTGGCTAATTTGATCTTGGGATATCGTTAAGAAGATATCACACCGGAAAGAAGAAGATAGCATTATTTTGTTCTATACGAAAAGCTTTTTAAGGTATAGTTAAAGCTTTTTAGATATGATTTCGATTAATGAAAAGTTCAGTAAATTCATCAAAATCGAAAAGATTTCCAAAAGCAAATGCTTTTAAGTTATGGTTTGATAACTAGAATAGTATTTTAAGTTGGAAACATAATGATAATCATGATAATTTATCTTAATCCTGTAGAAAGTTATATAGAAATCCTTAAAAATTGTTCAAGAAACGGTTCAATACTTTCCATTACCAAAACTTTACGTGTTTTTCCAACGAACTTTAAATAGATTAATAATGTTATAGACTTAAAAACATATAGTCAAAAGAAGTTGAAGTCAAATCATTAAAAACTGCTTAAACGAACAATTTAAAATTATCCTTTGTCCATTTCTAAGATCTTATCTTAAGAACTAAACATTAAAAAGAAAATTTTGTTCGAATTTCATAATAATATTATATATTATATATACATATATATAATTATATTTTATATAAACCAGATTGTAACATTGAATTTCTTTAAGTCTAATAAGTACTGTTCTTTCTTTATTAAACTCCTGAACTTTCTGTCTCTAGCTCTCTCTAGCTCTCTCTGTCTCTGTCTTGCTCTTCCACCATCTTTCAATAGACAAAAATATTCAATTTGTCAAGCTGTTAAATGAAAACAATTTGACTTTCTCGTCTTTTTCTGTTGGACTCCATTGTTGGATCCCTTTTTCGCTTTGCTTTGCTGCTGCACATTTTAGCATATTTCTTTGTAAATCCGACATAAATTAAGTTGGCAATACTAGCAATTTAATATCCAACAGATATTTCAATGTCTTCTCGAATGAACAAAGCTGTTTTGTAAAGATTTTTAGTTAAGGAAAAAAAGGGGAAAAAGCTAAAAAAAAATGTGATTATATTTTAGTTGATAGATAGACTAACTCAAAGCATAGATAAGAAAGTATTTAGCAATATTTAATTTCAGTCCATTTTCGAACATAAAGTTTACTTTATCTGAGCTTTACTGTATCTCTTCATATTTTCTTTCTTCATGTCTGTTAATTTTACAGTAATTAGCATAAGTTTTCTACACATTCATATTCCACTCTGTTAATCAGAGTTTACTGCTTTTCATAAATAAGCCAACATACCAAATTCCCCTTGCACCCCGTCATAATTCATTATTCACTTCATTGTACAGTTTTACAGTCATTACGTTTGCAATAAAACTCTCGCATGCTATAAAAGCAAAGAGTCGTAAACAGCTACACAGCGCTATTAAAACTGCACAGTTACCCCACAACTGTTGTTATTGCGTGCTCTCGCTTACGCTCACGACGCTTGCGCTCTTATAAATTTACCGGCATTTTTATGCAAACAATTCCTGAGCCCTTGCCGTCCCCAACCCCTTTTGGCGCTAGCTGTTTATGCTTCCGTTTCCTGTGCTATATACAAACACATAACATATATATATATATATATATATATGTATATATGTATACAGTTTAATATAACTCTCTATGTAGTCGAAAATGAAAACAAATATAAATGAGATTTTAAAAATAGAATCAGAACTATTCTTTGATTAGTTTTTTCTGCTATGAAAATTCGAAAAGAATTCGTTTGTTGTTTTTTTGTTCGAAATTCATAGGCACGAAAACAATGTAAATTACTTTTGAAGTGGAAGGCGCAAAAACAAAAACACACACACACACACACAAAATAACAACAATAACAACATATCATTTTTGATTGCTTCATTTGCTTAGGAAATACGCTTTTTAGCTCTTTGCGGCTGGAAGATGGGATGAAATAGATAAAAGATCTACACAAATACATACACATACACAAAGACATACATACATATGTTATGTTATTGTTATGTTCTGTTCATTGGCTCATCGCTGTTAAGGGGTGAGGAGGTTTGGGGGCGGTTGCTTTATGGAGCCTTCCGAATTTGAAATGGAATGTAAATAGCTTCGAAATTTGTTTTTGCTGCTTGAAATAACAGTATTGTGCTATAAATCATTAACTTTTATGACATACCCAACAAAATAATAAAAATGAAAACAAACCAACTGAATAAAAACTAAATTGGAAATTCAAAAACATATTTCCCGCTCATAATTTTGTTTTTATTGTCTGTTGACTAATTAACTCCCTCTGCGTAATTTACAATTGTCTTTGCTTTTGTGTTGTGTTTTTTTTATTTATTTTGCTTTGTGGGAATTATGTTATTCACATGCCACTCGCATGCTATAAATTTTATATTACACCCGCTCGCTCACTCTCGCTCTCTCAATTTTTTGCTTGGCGCGCTCAGCTGGCAGCGTTGCCAGACTGTACGACAGTGGCTTGGTTAATTTTTCAAAATAACAAAACAATTGTGTATTCAAATATATATTTTAATGCCTCTAATAATTATATATGAAACATTAAGTTCATATTTTACAATTTTACAAATAATCACGTAAACAGACTATGTGTATGTTGAATTACCTGCTTATTGAGTCAACATAAGCAGAGCATAGTGCTGTTAACTTAACAGGCATACACCGATACAAGCGGTCGAGCGGGAGAGTAATTTTAAATCGAAAGCAGCAACAAAGCAGCTGGTAAACACCAATACACACAAACAATTCCCTAGAGATGAGCATGCTTTAAAGTGACAGCTACTTCAAAAAAAAAAAAAAAAATACAATTGACAAATGCTTGTGACAAATATTTTATAAGCAAATTCAAATATCGAATAATAAAACTAGGATAAAAACATCGTATGTGCTCCGAATGTTAATTATTAACAGCAATGCAAACGTTTTCATAATAAGTTGAAGTTGTGACTTCGCACAAATGCGACTCATTACTACCCAAATGCTTGCGGGTAAATAACAGGTATGTGACTTGAGCTCATCTCTGCTGTTGATGTGTGTCTCTCTCGGCCGATGTACGGCCAAGTGAGTCGAAATAAAACCGTTGGACGAGTTGGACGCGGTCTGCGGTTTATACAAACAACAAAAGCAATTGTACGCCAAAATTTGTTGCTAAAAAATAATACAACTAACTAACAGTTAGTTAACGAAATTTTTTCTTGTTACAGTTGTGTTCCCATCGTTTTCGTTATTTTTCTTTTCAATTTTCTGTTGTGCACCGCGTCGCGTTTTTCGGTGTGTGTGTTTGCGTGTGCGTGTATGTGTGTCAATGTACGCTTGTATTGTGCATTAATAAATTATTATTAAATCATAAATAGGCAAATTGAAAAGTAAACACGCAAATACTTGCGAAAATCATAATCGCCAGCTGCAGGCAAGTGTAAGTGAGAAAAAATCGTGTGTTGATTGCGTGCAAGAGGAAGAGAAGAGAAAGACGCCGCAACGGCGGGTAAACAAATGGTAGCGTTCTTTGGAATGCGAGGGCAAAGCAAAAGAAGAAGAAGCAGCAGCAGCAGTAAAAGAGTGGTCGCTGCGAACAAATTAAATGAAAGATAAAAAATATTAAACTTGTGTTCAATCAAAAATTGGGTTTTCATTTCAATTTATATAATAAAGTGCAAAAGGCAACAACAACTACAAATACAAATACAAAAAAAAAAACTACTACAACTAAGCGCCCAAAAAGAAAATCCGGTTTTACAACTTCTGATGTTGATGCCGCTTTCGCAGTCGACGTCAACGTCAACGTCAACGTCGCATCGCATTCTGTGCTGCTGCTATTTCGTCTCTCTCTTTGTCTCGCATTCTGTTGCATACATTTTGTAAGAAATTCCAATAAATTTGTTTAAATATGTATTGTTGTTTAGCTTTTGAAAAGTGCAGGTGTGAATTCAACTTTCAATGAGCCAAACATAACAAAACAAAAAAAAACAACAACAGCAGTCTTCAACGACTACGTACAGGTGCCAGCAGCAGCAACAAAAACAACAACAACACCACACTAGCGCTGTTTAAATTTCAGTTTTCCTATTTCTGTTATACACAAACAACAATTTAACAGTGTGCTAAGCAGCTGCGCCATCAGCTTTGACGTCGACGTCGGCAGCGGCAATTTGTGTTTAAAAAGCATCAAATATTTATGAAAAAAGTGAAATCAATAACAAAGAAAAAAGTGAAAAAGCCAACAACACATCAAATTAACTAATATTAAAAAAAAAAACAACAACAAACAAAAGGAATCTTTCTCATTATCAAAATTTTTGGTGTTAGTTTTTTTTATTTAGGTGTTTTAAATTTCTTGCTTGATTTTTTGTTGTTTACTGTTGTTCGTGTTTTGCTGTTATAGCAAATTGAATTTTGACATGAAAGTAGCTGTTGTTCGAGTTTCGTGCTTATCTTATCCGCAACACGACCGTTAAATGATGTAGTAATATTTCACCTACCCCTCCCCTTGAATCACCAGCAATCTCTTTGACTGCAGTTGTTTCCTTATCGGAAATTCCCTTGGTTGCGGAATTGCAACATAATTTTCCACAACATTTTTTTCGTATTTTCTTTTTGGCCTTTTTCGAATAAATATTTTTATCTACTTACAAGTCTAGACGGTAGTTTTTCTTCTTCTATAATTGAAACACACACACACAAGCCGCCTACAGTGTGTGCAAGCGAGAAGGAAGACGCATAGTGGCAATTCTCATATCAGTCTGCTCTCTGTCTCCGTCTCTTTCTCGCATTGGTTACACACTTCCATAGTCTGCTGCGATTTTTACTACTTTCTGTTGTGCCGCCGTAGAACACACACACACACACACACACACACAACCCCCAAAAGACAGCATCCAAGACAGCATAGCAACCCCCATAAAACGCATCTACAGCTCCCCCTTTCCTCCCCCATCTTCTGGATTTTTACTGGGTGCTTTTGTTCTTGTGGGCGCCATTTGCGCGCAAATTTAAATTTATGCGAATATTTCAACGCACTAACTGCGTCGGTTTGTCGGCCTCGCCATTACTCCACCCGCTAGCTGAGCTGAGCAAAAACTTTTGCAGCTTTGGACTTTGACACCGACGACAACGTTGACGTCGACGGCGACGTCGACGTCGTCAGTGTGCGCTCTCAGTTGGCTTTACGTCTGGCATTCAATGGTATTTGCTGTCTGTTTCGCTTTTGTTGTTGTTTAGTTGTTCTTGCATGCAGACAAAGACGAAGACAGCCAGACGATGAGACTTTGTTGTACAAATGCCTCCATTTGCAGCAGCCGCCCTGTGAATTGTGTTCCATTAGCAACCACCCCATATATACACATACACACATACACACACACACACACACACACACACGCAAACACTAACAGTTGTACATACCAATGAATGTGAGTGCGAGTGTGCAGTAGCTCAGTGGCACACTGGGTCCTGGGTTATTGAACCTAAAATGGGACGGATTAAGAACAAGGATATGCTAAATTTGCATAACAGTAAAGACTAAACTATGTGCAGTTATACAAATTTTATATGCAATATTTGATCTATTCACAATTCTGCATAAGTTTACCCAAAAAAGAGAGAGTAACTGAAGAATTGCACTGCTTGCATAGTTCACTCTCTTCGTTTATTAGCTGAGAGCCACTGTGCAAGCAAGGCCTGTGCGACAGCTGCTGGTCAGAGAGCATTTTGGTTGGTGGCCGTTGCTGTTGTTGTTGTGCGCTGCTACTGCGTCTGCTGTTACTGTTACTCATGTTATTGTTGTTGTTATTGCGGCTGTAGAGTTTTAGCTGCGGCTACTTTGTTTTTGTTGCTGCTTCTGTTTCTGTTTCGAGTCGCGTGTGCTGCATGTTATTGTTGTTCTTGTTGATATTGCTCGGTTTACATATGGCACGATACGTGCTTAAGTAATGAAACAAAGTTTTGTTCTCATTCTCTCTTTCCTCTCTACACGCTCTTTGCAAGTTTTGCGCTTTTTTGCTCTTAATTGGATTTGATTGGATTTCGGCGCTGTAGGCGCCAACTACTCATAAACACAAATGCATTATGTGTGTTAGAGCAGTGCAGCAACAACAAAAAATTGACAGCAACAAATGAAACGCGGCGTTGCCAGCATAACTCATTTGTCAATCCCGATCCCGTTGCTGGCTAGTTTATCTTCTACTCCTCGCTGTGATTTTGTTTTTTTTTGGACTTTTTTTTTTTTCTCATCGCTTTCCTTTCTGTTTCGTTTTGCAGTCGTGTAGCTGATCTTTTTGCACACCATTGTTGTTGTTGTTATTGTTGCTGTATTTTGGCTTTCCAAAAAGCTGGCGCTGCCCCCCAAAAACAAACCAACAACAAACAGAAACAGCGCTGCTGTGCAAAAAGCCATTCGGAGTTGCCACAGTGCCATAAAAATCGCTAAACTACTGAACTGTAAAGGTTCATTGAACCTGCCACAGCGCCACAAGAGACTCACATTCAGTCCATTGTGTTGCTGCTGTTGTTGTTGTTGTTGCAGCCCCACTGCCTGCGTCGTTGATGTATTTGCTTTTCACACACACACACACACACACTACAACTGCAAGCTTTTTTCTTTTATTCCTTTTATTCATATTTAATATGCACCGCTGATGTTGCAAGTTACAAGTTGCCAGCGTCATCGCTTTTCCGTTTTCACATATGTGCTATATGCCGACGCCACCACATAAGCCGTGTTCCTGCCAACTGTGCCTCCCTCTGCTGCGGCTACGGACGATGACGACGCACTTGCTAATTTAATCATGCTCTTTCATGCATACCCTGTAATTAAATTTGTGCGATGTTTCATCGCTGCCAGTAGTGCTTTCAAGTTTATCATTGACATAACAGGATTTATTCTGCTCACACTCAACTGTAAACCAAACAGTAGCTTGTATTCTGCTAAATTATTTGACAGCTTAAAACTGCAATGCTCCAGTTGGAGACTCAGAACTGTAAACTGTTTCCAGCATTGCACGCACATTTGATTTGTATACCAATTAACATAAACTCATTTAAATTGAGGCTGTGTATAACAGTGGATCGCGGCTGTGTTAACAGTGTATGCTTGCAGTCTTCTACAACTTCATGTTATAAAATTCTATCTTCCTCTCTCTCTCTGTCAGTCGTTAAAGTAAATGTTTTAGCATTTTCACTGCCATAAAACGCTTCATATTATAATTATGGTTGCGCTGCTGTTGATTCTGATATGCCCATTGTATTTGTGTATTCGTTTGTGGTTCTGCGCCAACAGCTGCTCCACATTTTCTACCAATTCTCGAGATTCTTTGGCATATTTTTTTTGTGTTTAATATGCTTTGGCAACGGCGCGCGCCAAATCCCAAAGCCAAATAGCCCCAAACTAACGAGCCAAAAACTCAGCGCACTGGAACACAACAACAACAACAACTAACAGTAACTGTAAGACAAACAATAACAATAACAGAGCAGTAGAACAAAAATCACACTTACAGTTAAAGCTTCAAGTTTTTCTCTCTCACAAAACTGAAACGTTGTTGTTGCGTGTTTGATTTTAAAGATCATTAAATAAGCATGCGTTTTCACTTGTTGTGGCTGTAGTTGTGGCTAGAATTGAAAATGCAGCTTGAATTTTAAATTTTTTTTATCTCGGATCCCTTTTTGTGTTGTGTTTGTCGTATGTATCTTTCTTTGTTCATTGTGTGCGTGTGTGTGTGTGTGTGTGTATCCTGCCATCATTATCTTCAACATTATTCCCCATTTCGTTTACCTGTCTACCTTTCTGTATCTGCAACTTTGAGCTAAGTTGAAATCTACCTGACCTGTTATCCACTCTATCTTTCTATCTCGCTCTTTCGGTCGGTCTGTTTGCCTCGCCGCTTTTTTGTTGTTGCTGTTTTGAGTGTATTCTAATAAGATTTGTCTGGCCAGGAGCTGTTGGCAACGGCAACTGGTTTGTTGAAAGGATTGCCGCGCTGTCGGCGGGCAAAGCAAAACATTTTTTTTTCTGGTTGTGTTGTATTTTTAAAGGTAAACGGACTGAATGAAATGCTTTCCGTTTGCTTTTCTCCTGTAACTGTGGATTTTTACTGCATTTCACACTACGTTTAACAAATTTGATAAAGTTTTCCGGACTTTTATGCGCTTTTACAGTTTTATTTAATGATCCGCAATATCTATGTTGAAGCTTACTGTAAAATATTCAACAGAATATTTTGATTACTGTCAACTTCGACAGAAATGTTAACTTAACAGTTCTTTTTGCTTTCACTATGCAAAATGTTAACTTAATGTTAACTTTGCAGTGTGTAAACTCTGTTGATAACTTTGCAGTATGTAAACTCTGACAGAAGTATTAAATAACTGTAAAATTAACAGTTCCTCATCGTTTAACGCTGTTAAAGAACTTTTTGCTCTCCTTTTATACCCGCTTTTTAAGCACTTAAAACCCTAGCAGGAAGTTTTTAATACCCTTTATTTGTCCCTCCCCATGTGTTTTAATACGTACACCTTCTGTTCACTTCCTTGTTGCATTTCCTTGCTTCTGACAGTTGTTCATGCCGCAATTGTTGCACTCGCCGCAATTTGTTTCATATCGTTTTGCTTTTGTTCTACACAAGTGCTCCTCAGGCATGTGGCATGTGGTTGTTGTTGTTGTTCTTTCCGACTCCCCTCCCTGCCCTTTCTCTGCCAACTCGCAACATTTTGACTCCATGTCCATGCTGCAACTTCGCCACATCTTGATTTGTGCCCCATCTGCGTTGAAGCTGTGGCAACGTGGTTGCACTTGATGATGATGACAAGTGGTTGTTGTTCTTGTTGCTCTTGCTTGATGCTCTTGTCCTGTTTGTCCCTTCACTTTATCGTCTCCTCCTGCAACCTTTTAGCTTAATTCTCATCAAATTGAAAACATTTTGCTGAACGACTCTTCACATGAAGATTCTTTGACTTATTCTTCTCCTCTCGTCTTCTTTTGTGTTTCTTTACTTTATAAATTCTGATTAACGATCTTTTTTCAAGTTAAATCATGTATTTCGATTCGAAAAAAGAAAATCCCAAAGAAACTTTCCGTTTTAGGAAAAACTCTTCAAGGGTGTCAAAGTTATTTATGTTAGTTATTTAGTTAGTTAATTGCCTATTTGTGTTGTTGTTGGCTGTGGCGCGTTTTTCGGGGCATGATTATAAACGAATGTGTATTTTAATTGCTTAATTGCAGTAATTAACGTAAAAGTGAAACCAAAAAGAGCAGAAGGCGAGGAAAGTGTATGAAGCAAGCAAACAAAACAGTGACAAACTAAATGAGCAACCCACGCGAGGGTCGCGTGAGTGCAACTAATTAATATATACTAGATAACAAATCAACAACAACTGCAACAACAACAACAACATGTTGTCAACTGTGGCAAGCAACGGAACTTTGGCATTCTAAGTTTTTTACAAGTTGCAACAACAGACGAGCAACATCAGTAGCAGCAACATGGCCTATCAACAGCAGCAGCAACAGTTGCTCGCACAGCTGCAACAGCAACATAAATTTCAAGCACAACAACAACAACAACAGCAGCAGCAGCAGCAACATGTCTCCAATGGCGCCAAGTTTAATAACAGTGCAACAAGTCGCAACAATCTGGCCACACTGGTTGCCGCCATCAACGGACATGATCAGCCGGATGGGCAACAACAACAACAACAACAGGGCAGCAGCAGCGGCTATCAACTGTCTCCTGCGGCTGCCTCGCGTGTGGCACACGCCACACCCCTCGGTCCGCCCTCCTACAGCGCTGCAACTGCGCAGCCAGCGTTCGCGTACTTCAGTCAACAGCAACACCAACAACATCAGCAACATGTCTTAGCCTATCAACAACACCAACAGCAACAACACCAGCAACAATCGTTGCCACCACCGGATCTCACAGACGGCATTGATCATCATCCGAGCGGAATGTCTCCGCCGGATTCACCAAATGCCGCCTCAGCCGCTGAGCTAGAGCAACAGCTGTGCGTCGTGGCCAAGATGCAGAAATCTGTTACGATTACCGTTACACCGCAACGCAGTAATTCAATGGATTTTCTCAACTTTGAGGAGAAACGACAACTGATTGCTTCATCGTTATCCTTGTCGGATATACTGCAAAGCAATAATGGCAACAATGCCAAGGAATCGAATGTTATCAATGCGAATAATGGTGGTAAGTTTTGTGTTTGAAAAGTCTTAAGAAACTTTTATGGGATTAATTGTTGAAAATGTTTTCGGAGGAGCTGAAACTAATTCGATTGTGTACGTTGTTCTTTGAAAGTCATTTCATTTCGTTTGTTCTATCTGATTAACTATCAACATTCTTAACAGTCCTTTCGAATGTTACAAAAATGTTAAGTTAACATTCTGTAGAATGTCACGTATTCGCTGCGATGATTTATCGAATTTCTTATCGATGTTTGTAAAATGAGTACAGAATGACCTTTCACAAAAAAAGAGAAACATTTAATACCCGTAATACTTAATTTATTCCGAAATAATCTCTTTCGCAACACTTTTCACAAAGCTTGCCCTGAGGCCTGTCATCAGGGTATTCCATTCTCAATGAAATGATTTTTACCAATTTAATTCAATGGGAATTTCCATTTCATTTTCCGCATTAATCGCTTCGATTGGTTTTGGCAGCGGATTTTGAAGTTAAATGAAACAAAATGAAATAACTTTAACAACTTTTCTTGTATTGTTTTCAATTTATTTAACTACTTTTTTTATTTTTATTGTTCCACGTTTTCCCCCTACTTTTATCGCTGGTCCGTGTAACAGATAAAAAAAAGTTACGTACTTGTTGTTTTTACACATCTGCCGCAAAAACGGAAATGTTTTTGTGTTCTTTTGTTTGTTGCCCATTGAGACGTGCCCCGAAATGGTTCACTGCACTTCGAATGCGGAGGTGAAGCGTGGAGGGGTAAAACTGGAAAAGGGGCTTGGCTTTGGGGGCTTTTTTCACAACTGACAAGAGAGAGAAGAGTTGTCAACGTTTTTATCTCTGCGCTGCAGCAAACAATAGGCAAGAGGCAGATTACGTGTTGCACTTTATTGTGGGTGCCACACACAGGTGCAGCCTTAAAGTGATGTAAAAGTGTTTGAAATTCATCAAAAATCTATCAACAATTAATTTGCATAAGCCATTTTTATGGGCACACTTTGATTTTATCTTCACACCTCAACCAGTGTATACCCATGAATGAAATAATTATGATGCCTTCTCTCTTCGCACTCTTCAGCAGCTGACAGACGTGAGTCATAATCGTCATCATCAATCAAAACTCATCAAGAAAAGGGAGCTGGCAAGCGTGTCTGTCATATATGTGATTAGAGAGAGCGAGATGGCAGCAAAGAGAGCGACGAAAAAAACAACGGTTGTGGGAGTAAAGCTGATCAGCAGCAGCTTTGAATTATCGCTCTCTCTCCCTCTCTATTAATAACTCCTCGCTCTTGTCTGTATGTGTGACGAGAAGAGAACATTCCAACAATGTGTAGAACAGTTGACAGCACCAGCAACAACAAGCGTGAAGGAAAAACAAATTCATTGAATGTACAGCTATTTTTAGAATCTGGCAACGTCTTCATGTTTGTTTGCTGCTTCTGGTTTATTGGCATTTAAATTAGTTTGCAATTAAAATGCTCGTAATTCAAGTTCAAATGAGAGAGCGCACACAAGTGTGCCACTGAGCGAAACGTGCGAAGAGAGAGAGAGAGAGCGGATAATTAATTCAGTGTGTCAAAGTGAGTCGATGAATCATTTCATTTGTTGTCAACAACAACAACTCAGTCAATGTATCAGATGGCAATTTATTGTTTGTTCGTGTTGTGTTGCGTTTTATTTTTTTTCTTTTTGCTTTTGTTAACCGCATTCCGCGCATGTTTTGCATTCATTTGCGAAATTGCAACGCATTTGAAGCTTTAAACAAGATTTGAGCAAACTGTAATGAGTATTTCGAGTATCTAAACAAGGCTGGCAACACTGTTAGCAACAACCTGTTGTTTTTCGATATTTGTTAATGGGTGTGTCAACAGAAATTCCAAAAATCTTGTCAGTTCATCCCACTCTGTTTCAAAAAAGATTTGTTCCAATAACATGAAGAATTTTTTTAAAATCAAAGTTCATTGCTCAAAACTCAAAACGTTAACGAATGTTTCACAAAGAAGAATCATTTGTAACAGCATTTTTCTTCATAATCTCTTATCGAATGCTTTGGTGTATCGAATGAGTATATCTAGATGTACGTATTTCCCTTTGTAATCCCATAATTCTCCATTTACAGTTTCCGTTGGGAGTCAACCGTTTAATGCTTTGGGATACTTTGCAACAGAAAGCAATTGTTCTAATTTCCGCTTCTAAATAAAATAGCGAAGTTGCCTTCAACTTTGGCTCCCATGACTTTGCTGAAAAGTTGTGTTGTATCAATCGAAAAACAATTTCACATCTGGCAATAATTTTTGCAAACGAAAAGTGAACGAGAAAATTGCCTTCAATAAAACATAAATCGTAGTGCCTGCTGCTCTCTCTCTCGCTCTTACTTTAACATTCATTTCCGTTACTATCTACAAACGATTTTCAATTGCAATCTCCAAACGATTTTCATTTCTCCTTGCCCCCCAAAAACCTCTTTCGCATCAACTCTTCAAATGTATTTTGTAGCCAATTGTGAAATCGATAAATAATCTATCGATAAATTGCACCATAACCCGCCCCCATAAAGCGCTCAATGTCAGTCCCTCCCGCCTCCCATTTTTACTTAAATTTCATTTGCGTTGAAAGAATTTCATTTAGCTTCTTCTTCTTCTTCTTCTTGTGCTTCATTCTATCAATTTGCACGCCAATTTGGCTGTCGGCAATTCTGTCATTTCTTCACGTCTGCGATTAGAGCTGTAAAAATAAATACGGTAGCAATCAAATCAGAACAAAGAAGAAGAGGAGAGGAAAACACACGAGCTTTTTTACTGAACAAAAATATGGAATGCAATGAAAACAAACAACAACAACAACAACACTAGTAAAAATAATATTCATAATGATGGTGATGATGACTATAACAACAATTCAAAACTGGCATATGCGGATGTTGTTGAAGAGGGGTAGGTGGGGAGGGTAGGGGGAAGCAGAGTGGGGCCAGGTGGAAACTGTAGCTTTTTGTGGCGACACAAAAGGCTTGCCACAGGATAATTTTTGTGGGTTGGAGCTCACTCGGTTATTTATATCTTTAAAAAAAAAACCTAAACCAAAACAAGGCTGCGCGTAGCCAGAAGGCAGGCTTTACAAAATGATAGAGACCAAGAGAATGAGAGAGAGAGAGGAAGACAGAGAATGAGAGGAGGCTCGTTAATTTGGCTGCCTTCCTTCCTGTGTTGTCCGACAAATTGGCAGCTATTTGGCGTCTCTCCAAGCCATGGCGCCTAAAATATATTTCGATTCGCATGGCCTGTAAAATGCAAATGCCAAAAAGGGTATGCTCTCTCTTCAAATACTATATCACATCTGAAGATTTTATGTTCTTAAACAGTTTATGAAGACTTCCAAAAGTTGATCTTTTATATATTTTCCAGTTACTTTTGCCAAGTTATGAAGTTCAAGTTATTATCAAGTTATGATTAGTTCTGACGCTTTGTTATTTCTTCCATAAGTACTTCCACTTCACGTAACGATAACTTATATTTACAGGGTATCTGCTTATCGAACACCCTCGAATGCCTCACTCAACTAGATACTTGAAAGTGCCACTGTCCTTGCCTCTATGCTGCTGCCACTCTGACACGGCGCCAATTGACAGTCGACGATGAAAAAAACAAAATTTGAACACGTAACCCCAACCCACCCCCCTCTCTGCCCCCCTAATCGCCACATTTATGAGTTTATATCGTCAATATTTCTATGGCACGACGCTAATCGAAGGGTATTAATCAATAAATTGCCGGCTGCTGAGTGTTTGCTGATTAACTTTCGTTATTTTCGTTGTTGTCGCTTTTGCCCTGCCCCTCCCGCATTCTTCACTGATTTCTTACGCAAGCGAAGAACTTCACAACATTTGTTAACATTTTCATTTGTTTACAATCATTTAGCTGTCTTGTTTGTATTTCTGTTCTCTCGTCGCCCATACAATTGTGAGAACGTTGCTTGAGTGTGTGGGCGAGACTCAGTTGAGGTGTTAATGAGGCTCAGCTGTAAAGCTAAACATCATCATCATTATTATAATATACTGGTGATAATCATCAGACACGTTTAATGTTCACATCATTTACTTAAACAACAAGTTGTATAAGTACAAATTTCTTTGCAGTCACGATTTAAAAATAAACTGCAACGAAGCTTTGGCATTTTTATTTTTTTCACTCTTTGGGTTGGGCTTTGAGTTATGTGTTTTCGCATTGAGTTAACGTTTTTGATAAGCGTTTTTGGATTTCTGTATATATAAAACTCTTTGTTCTCGATTTGTGTTTCATAATTTGTATGCGCAGCTCTCTATCAAAAGATAGTAAACGTGAGTAAAGCCCCTATTGATAAGCTTGGCAAATAGTGTGTTGTGGTAGGAGCTTAAGGTGCTGCCAACTTGCTTAAAAGTATAACAAGCTATGAAATTGATAGCTAAAAAAGTATATTTGTTATAGGATATTCATTTTATATGTATAAATGCTTGCAAAATTGTCTTCACTGTATTTATAAGTAGTAAAATAGTTTTTTAGGACTGCGAACTGGTTGGAAATTGAGAGCCAGTGCTGCCCATAAGCAGACGAGAGTTGCCACTCTTTAAAATTACACAAAATGCTATAAAAAAAGTATACAAAACATAAAAAACATGGAAGTAAGTTTAAAGTACGTATCAATACCAAAAAGTTTCTCAAGCTACAAATCGATATACTCCATAAGTATTAGTATTATGCTTGCAAAATAGTATTCACTGTATTTATAAGTAGTAAAATAGTTTTTTAGGACTGCCAACTGGTTGGAAATTAAGTGCCAGTGCTGCCCATAAGCAGACGAGAGTTGCCACTCTTTAAAATTACACAAAATGCTATAAAAAAAGTATACAAAACATAAAAAACATGGAAGTAAGTTTAAAGTACGTATCAATACCAAAAAGTTTCTCAAGCTACAAATCGATATACTCCATAAGTATTAGCTGTACATACTACTACATCAAGTTCCACACAGAAAACTTTAAGTTTCACTGAAAATCGTGTACAATTTATATGTAGTTCAGCGTTGACCCTCTGGCCAACAAATTGCCACTTAAAATGATGTTAAACCACAATTAACAAGCTCCGAAAAAAATGCGCTTAAGCATTTATAACTCGAGGCATTTAACAAACCTTTTTTGAGATCGTTCGAAACAAAACAACATAAAATAAAAAGCTAGTCATAAGTCAAAGCCAAAGATGATGACCCTTTTGACGATCGAAAAGCCTTTCCAATATCTGTATATGTGTGTGTGATTAATGTGACAAGCTGTTCCTAATGACCCACGACGGACACCTCACTCATTTAACTAACTCTTTTAACTATGCCAATAAACATGTCACGTTGACGGACACAAAGCACAAAAGAAATCAGATATCGAACATTGATCGATCAAAATACCGCACCTAGTTTTTAAACTCGAAGAAAAAGTGAAGTTTAAAGCAAACGATTAACATTTGAACTATCAAAATGAAGTGTGTGGAGAGTAGCTCCAAAGCTTGAAAGCTATGCTGAATTGGGGGTTTTGTTTTGAGAAATACCCTATTAAAACTTCAAGTTTTTATTATGTCTGGAAGAATATATTCAAACTTGCATTCAAACGCTTTTAAACCGATGTTTTCCCATATTTGTTGCTAAAGTTTATGAAAAAAACCATGACGAAAACGTTTAAATGTGAAAGTTACAAAGTACAAGTTTCGATGGGGCTTTGGGGTTGTTTTAAGTATTTATTCTCTGTATTTTTAGATTTATGCAAATCTTGATTAGATAATGCTCTCATGATGATCTCATGTCTGGATGTAGTCGCATGTTGTGGCACGTGGCCAGCGCCAGCTTCATTCAACAAAAAAATTGCATTTATTTTTGCGCTATTTCTCCCATTTATTAATGAAGATATACAAATACAAGTATGCACTCTCTCTGTGTGTGTGTGTGTGTAAGCTTCAAAGTATTTGTTTTTTTTGCAGCTGCATTTTGCTGCCAGTTTTCATTTGACTTAATTAAGAAGACGGAATGAGCTGGCAACTGGTTGCATTGCAGGTCAAGAGTTTACAACGCAATTCACTTTCAATTCATATGCGAGACGTGTCAGACGATTGTGTGCTACAAAATGGCTGTCAAACAAAGTGTTTTTGTCGCCGCTTGTTTCCATTGTCAGCACTTCAGCTGTGTGGCTTAGACGAGATTCAGTCTAAGTTTACAGTTTTAGTTGGCTGACTGCCAATACTGCGAAAGTTTTAATGCCTGAACCCATTGAAAATGTGTAAAAAGGGTATAATGGTTGCGTGCAAAAGTATGTAACAGGCAGGAAGGAAACATCTCCGACCCCATAAAGTATATATATTCGTGATCAGCATCAACAGTCGAGTCGATATAGCCATATACGATGTATGAACGCGTCGATCTCAGAGACTATAAGAGCTAGAGACTCCAGAGTTGTAACATAAGCTCGCCTAATCCCTAGGCAGTTTCAAATTTTCGATAACTTTTCCCGTTTCCGATATACACATGTTATCGATAACAACTAAATCTTGAATTTGGACAACTTTAAGACGCAGTTTGAAACATTAAACAAAATAATGACAATCTGTGAACATTTTATTGAAATCAGTTTAGCTACTTCGGAGATATGGAATGTTGAAGTTAAGTAAGTCAAGTATAGGGTTCAGGGTATAGTCTAGTCGGGATTTCTCGACTAGAGCCTTCTTACATGTTTGCTTATCTGCCAGCTGTTCGACAAAGTTTTTAAAGTGAATATCCATTAACTGTACTTTAAGTTCGTTCAGCCAGCTAAACGCAAACTGCTTGCAACATACAAAGGACTTAACTTTAGTCCACAACTATTTGTTTGGCGCAGCATGGCACGCAAGGATTTTAGTTTTGTTGGCAAACTCCATTTACTGAATTGGCAGGATTGTTGTTGCAAAAGCTATTCAAGTTTTGAATTGATTTTAAATTGATTTTTGCATACAAAATGTTGGCAAACATATTTGTTTCAATGTTTTGTTTCAAAATTGCGTCAATAAATCAATAAAAGAAATGCAAAAAGCATGTTTCTGGATTACAAACAACAATGGAATGCACTTTGAGTGTAAAAAATACTATATATATTCGCATTGAGAGTGTAAGACTAGGCAGATACTCTATAAAAACATTATTTAAGTTTTCGGATATAAATCAGATTTTATCTTGAAAATTCCTCTTAAATCAAACATTTTGCTTTCCAAACCAATTAGAAAACTGTCCGATTATTGTTAATATCAACAATTTCGTAATTTGCATCTGCCTTGTTTGAAAAGCCAAACAATTTAATTGGCCGCCAGTCAAATTTCAAATGCATTGCAATTTTTTTAATTAGTTTCAACGCACATTTATCTTATTTGTGGCTGTTCCATCCGTATCTGTATCTGTCAGATACAAATGTATATAGATGGTTCGCTAGTGATTTAAACAAGTTTTATGTTGATTGAAAATGAAATTTTATATGTTTATTTTTAAAGGCTTTAATTTGATGTCTGTTTGTTTTAAGTTCGTGTGCAAATATTTAAGCAAATAATTCAGATGAACAGAATATCATCTGAATTATTTGCCGGCCTTTGTTTTTTCGTTTCGCGGTTCTTGTTTTATATCAAAATTTTTGCTTTATCTCTTTTGGCCACTTGGGCGGCATAGAACAATGTATACATGTTGCCACCAAAGTCAGCGCGTAATAAAAACCACATAGAACCAGTCCAAAGCGCACCACTGCACCACCTTTCAGAACTGAAAACAAATTGCCGCTTGTTAGGGTTATTTGAGCTGCTTGCGGCTCACAGAGACAACAATGCTGAATGCACTTATTATTGTTGCTTATTGCATGCCCTAGCTAAGAAGGATAGTGATTTTGTCATCAAATGTGTCAAAGTATGTAAAAAGTTGTCTTTGAACTTACTTTAAATGCTTACTTTTCCCAACTGGTTTATAGCTTTAGACATTGAGCATCTCCAGCTCAATTTGATTGGACATTTCTTTACAAGGTTTCCTTATTAAAGTTTCTGTATACTTATCACGAGATTCCTTTATCAAAGTTTCTATAGACTCCTAACAATATTCCTATTTCTATATACTCCTAACTTTCTTGCCTGAAGCTAACTTTGTACGATTCCCATAGCATATAGAATATACATTCAAAGGAACAAATTAGCATTAACTATTATTAAACCATTGTTCTTGCAGTTCAACTCTGTACTTGAAGGGCATACAAACTTCGACTTGCTGTTCACAACTTTTCTTTCTTTCTATAATCCAACACTTTATTAACGATTCGAGCTCTTTCCACATTTTGTTACTCATTTCAAGATCTATTTTTAGTCTAAGTTCAGTTGATTGAATGTCAATGCGTCGAATATGTCAAATGTCACGTATTTAAAATGCAATTAGTTGTTGCACTTGCCACACGTTGGACACTACAAACAGCAGCTATATATATATATCTATATATCATTCATATTTGTTGCGATTTATATCCATGCATTAAGCATACCATTTATTATTCTACGTTATCGTTTGTTATCTCTGCATTTTCGTTCATGATTCATGGCCATTTATTATTCATTACTTTAGTCCATAAATCTTGCAATCTCTCTCTCCCTTTCTCCCTCTCCATCGCTTACTTCATTCGTTGTTATTTTGGACAATATATAGAGAGAGAGAGAGAGTTATGCGTCCATATAATATACGTAATCGCCTCAATTGCCTATTGCAATTGACTTTGACTTTGACGAGCGTGTGCAAGTTGTCAAAGAGTAGGAGAGGGAGAGTGTGGGGGGAAGTGGGTTTGGCGTGTTGTGGGTGGGAGTAGATTGAATAACAAGGCAATTGGGCATGGGGTTTTCAATAAATAAATAGCTTGAATAACTAACTAATTCAAATAAAGTTATAAAGAAATTTGTACAGAAAATTAGAAATGGGTTTGGGAAACTTACATGCAAAGCATTATGGGATTTTTTTTCGACAACGCAAGCTGTTTGCGACATTAAAATCGATTACTTTATAGTAAAAGCCAAAAATTAGTTGCTCAAGTTGAATTTTCTTAACTGTTGAACTGACTGACTGATGTGCTATCAACGCACAGCTCAAACTTTTAAAGCATTTGAGCTGAAATCTGTACAGTAACTTCCATTTAGGCACTAAGAAAGGATTTTGGTAAATTCTGTAAGGAAATGTGGTAAATTAGCAAAAACCATTTGTGGTACACATGTACCAAAGGTGTACCAAAATGTGCTAACAAGTTTTAGCTGCTAGAAACTTAGGTTTCCTAAATGCTTTTTGTCAATGAAAAATTCATGAACTTCTCTTGTATATTTTGCGATAAGTTCTTCAAGTTTGAAACTTGTCAAAAGCTAAAGTTTCTTTCCAGCTTGTAGAGTATATATATTTAGTTTTTGTAGCTTTGCTAGTTTCGTGACTGCACATCATAATCCCCAAAGTCAACAACTATCGATAGCTAAGTCATAACTAGCTGCAGTTGTTGTCCACCTACCCGTTTCTGTTTCCCCCTCTCCACAATCAAGCTGTGTAACTGTTTTCAGTTTGGCTGTCACTTGTCATATTTTGTTTTTGACATTGGCTATGGATATGTTGCGCTTCAGTGCCACAGCTGTCATTCACACACTCACACACACTCACACAACGGTAACCTGGTGCCAGTTTTTTGTGTCTGATTCGCTCACGTTTTCTATTGCGTGTGCAGCGTTGCGTATACGTAATGTGATTTGAATTTTTGTGCAACGTGCATGTTGAACGCTTTGCTGCGCTTTCTGTGTGCGCTTTCTGTGTTCGCGCGACACAGCTGACAAAATCACATTCACAAGAGACTTTTTTCCTTTTTTCCCATTTTCCCAGTTTCCATTTGGCGTGTTCCAAAAATAAAGTTACTCTGTAGAGCACCATTGTCAAAATACGTGCCAGGCCAGGCGTAAATTGCCAGCGCTCACTTCCCCCCCACCACCCTCTCTCTCTCTCTCTCTTTCTCTTTCGCGTAAGCCTACACAAATTGCCAGCATTCGTGTTGTTTTTTTTTGGTTATCTAGTTTTTCGCAGAGGCGAGTAATTACAATTAATTTCAGGTTTCATATTGCAATCAAAATCGAGACAAAAAGAGAAAAACACACACATAGACACAACAAATTAGTTCAGTAATCGCATAGTTTGTTGCTCATATTGTTGTTGGGCGTCAATTAGCAACGCCTGCAACCTTCAAACATTATTTTGCCAGCTTTTTTTTTTTTTTGAGCTCACGAAAGCGCAAAATAAATAAATGTACATTTTTTGTCTCTATAAAATTAGAGCACTTTTTATACCCTGAACCCATTGAAAATGGGTAAAATGGGGATTAATGGTTTTGTGCAAAAGTATGTAACAGGCAGAGGGAAGCAGAAGAAGTATATATAATCTTGATCAGTATCAACAGCCAAAGCGATATAGCCATGTCCATCTGTCCGTATGTATGAGCTCTTCGATCTCAGAGTCTGTAAGAGCTAGAGATGCCAGATTTGGAGCAGAAGCTTGCATAATCCCATGTTTGTTTCAAATTTTCGATAACTTTCCCCGTTTTCGATATACACATGTTATCGATAACAACAAAATCTTGCATTTGGAAAACTTTTTGATGCAGTTTTAAACATTAGACAAAATAATGACAATCTGTTAACATTTTATTGAAATCGTTTTCGATATACACATGTTATCGATAACAACAAAATCTTCAATTTGGAAAACTTTGAGACGCAGTTTGAAACATTAGACGAAATAATGATAATCTGTAAAATTTCTATTGAAATCGATTAAGAAACACCGGAGATATGGATCATTAAAGTTAAGGAAAGTATGCAGTAAAGTATAGGGTTCAGGGCATCGTCTAGTCGGCATTTCTAGAGCTTTAGTTTTCTTTGTCACGTGCTTTTTGTAGTTTTCGTTGGCTTTTCGACTCGTTTTCGTTTTGGCTATAAATAAATTTGCTTGGTTTTGTTCATTTGCAATTTTTGACACTCAATCAAGTTGTTGCATTTTTGGCAATGCATTTGAAATATGTTCAAAATAAGTGCAAATATGAGTAAATATGTTTTTATTAAGTTTTTTTTCATTCTTCTTTTGGGGCTGTGTCACGTTGTGCAAATATAAATTGTTGTTGCTCTGATTTTTTTTTATTTTGTTGCTGTTGTCAATTTTCGTATGTGTGGCTTAGTTATCAACATTGCTTTCGTGTAGCTATAACCTCGTGTGTGTGCGTGTGTGTGTGTGTGTGTGTGTGTGTATTTGCACTTGAGTGTGCTTTAAGTGGAACACGACAATTGGTAATTTACATAGATACAAATTTGTATGCATGTAGTTATATCAATAGATATGTGACAAGCGCAAAGCATGCCTGATTGTGACATTAACTTATGATAAAGCTGTACGATTGATATAGAAACGTTAACTGATTTATAGAAAAGTTGATAAGGGGTTGTGGAGAATTGCGTAAAGCTTCAAACTTTCAGAGATTTTCTTTACTTTCAGATATATTTACTTATTTTTTGCTAATCATTAATTCCACTTACACTTACAAACGAGCCTAAATTCAATGCTTTATTCGCCAAGTCGCAACATATTCTATTTAAACTTATGCCTAACATATTTTTAATGTTATTTCGAACATATTTATAACACTTTTTTCATGTTATTTTCGTCATGTGCATATTTTTGCATAATTTATAATATTTTTTTTTGGGTAACAACAACCCTTCAAAACAAATTCTAATCATTTGTATGTTTTAATATTTATACACAATTTATTTATGTTATTTGTTGTCAGCTGTTTTTTTCTCTCTCTCTAGAGGTATTCAAGCGAGAATAACAACACTTTGGAGCCACAACAACAACAACGACAACGACAACAAAATGAAAACAATGGGACCCACAAACAACTTTCGCGAAAACTCGTTTTCCACGGGCGTTCGCATAACATATTTTTTGGTTGCTGTTGTTGTTGTTGTTGTTGCCGCCCTTGTCGTAGCCAAATTGGTGTGGAGTTTGCTGCATCCATTGAAACGTGGAGCAGCCGCAGCTGTGCCACCGAAACCGGTTTCTTTTTTTTCGCACAAAAAAAAATTTTATATATTTATGATGACGACAACGTTTTGTTGCGAGTCGCATTTGACGGATTGTTGTTTAATTTATATATGTTTTTCAGTGCATATAAATTAATTTTTTTTTTGTGATTTTCCGTGAAAAATTCAATGCTCTTAAAACTTGTATTTTCTTTAAAGCTCATGCTGTGAGGTATATTTTTTTTCTTGCTTGGCGCCATTTAAATGAGGCATCATTTCCGTTGGCGCCACGTTTGCATGCCATTCACGTGCAACTCCCACCCGCTTGACACACATTTCGTTTCGTTTCGTTTTTTTTGCGACATACTCTTTAAGTTGATCTGTCAGCTCCCTTATCTCCCTTGAGTCCCGACCGTTATGCAACTCAAATCAAGCGTGAAAAGCTGCTTCAACAATTGACCACAATTGGGACAGCAACTCTGTCACACACACACACATACACACTCGCACACACCCAAACCTCAAGTCCACCGAGAACCCAAACAGTAGCTCAAGAACGCGTGCCCCACTCAAATAGAAAGAAAGAAAGAGTAAGAGTAAGAGTACGAAAGAAAGAGAAAGAGTGTAGGGTGATGTTGGATTGCGGTTAAAGGAAGCCAAATAGTTCTTGTTGCCCCATTTGCCACAGTTTGCGGTATTTATAATATACACTTTAAAAGTGTGTGCGAAGCTTAAAAGAGTTTTGGGTTAGAAAACTTTTGACTTTATGCTTGCCAAAGTGTAAACAAGTAAAGAACTTTGAACTTAGATGTTTTGCAACACTTACAATAAGTGTTGTGTTACAGTTAGTAGAGTTTTTTTTTAGAGGAATGGTACTTGAAGTACGGGTAAGATAAAAGCATCCTTCGTTTGTCGTACCTATGTTTCGTATATTTCGAAAATAATGTTTTCAAAGGAATTCTTATAATGGAAAATGAGTTAGTAACGGATAGGTTAATGAACAAAAAGTTGTAATAATAATTTTTGGCGATTTTTTTCAAATTCTCCTCACAATTTTAGAAGGCTTTCATTAAGGTGTTAAAAGTGCTTTCATAATAAAAAAGTGTTTGGATTATTTTTACAACTTTTTGTCTAAATAGCGCAACGAAAATTCGTTAAAGGTTTTTTTCTTATTTTTTTTTTGTCATTTCCTATTTGTCAAGTCATTCTTTTAACGTTCTGCTCATCGCTTCTCTCCTCCCTGCTGCACTTCTCTCTTCTGCTCTGCTTTTCTCCTCTCCTCTCTGCTGCTGCTCTTTGTCTTTATTTGTACGTTAGGTTTTTGTGGAATTCTCCTCCCAGCTCTTTTTGTACGTAGCCTAATTTCAACGCTTCAATTGCTGTCCATGTTAACATACATACTAAAGCGTGTGTGTGTGTGACTCTTGTGGGAGTGTGTGTGTGCCCAGCTTATCGGAGGCAGCATCAGAGTCAACAAGCAACAACAAACTAGAAACAGCTGCTACAGCAACGCATCACTCAAGTGAGGCTACTTTGAGATGAGGAATGTTTTGTTGTCTTGTTTCGTTTTGTTTCGTTTTTTTTTTGTTGCTTGTACCTTTTGCTTACTCTGCTATCTAACATGACTCCTCGTGCCCCTTGCAACATATGAGATTTTTCTGGCTGAAGAAGCTTTATTTTCTGCTGATTGGCAAAGCAAACTAAACACAAACTAAACACAAATATTAAGAAGCATTGAACTGCTTTAAGGATGATGTCCTGTGCCTTTCTTTTTTGCTTGTTCTAAGCCAATTACATTTGGGGCACTTAACACAAAACTCACATCTAGAAACCAGATTTGTATGCAAGTCGAGTTTGCGGGCAATTTGCGACTTAGAATTCTCAAGTGCAGGCACTTGGCTTAACTTTACTCGTTGTTGTTGGGAACTCGTTTTGAATTCGTAATTAAATTGCTTAATGATCATAATGATCATGATAATGATAATGATGTTTGCTTCGATTGTGTAACAAAAATAACTTCTTTTTTTTTGTTTTTGAGTAATTTTCGCTTTCGAATTCGGACAAACAACATTTACAAATATGTTGTATGTTGCAACAATATTCCGCATGCCAAAAACGAACTAACTGTATGAGGCGCGGTGGCATGCAACTTCACTTTTAAGGCCAGCTCTTTTTTTTTTTTTTTCGTTCCGCTTTTTTTCGCAAGTTTTTTTCTTCATTTTATGACGTTGACACAATTTTTGGAGCCTGCTAATTTATTTTGTCTCACTTTGACTAACTATTCCCCTCTCACTCTATTGCAGCCAAGAAGCAAAATGGCGCCGCCATACGCACAAATAGTTTGGGCTCCGGCACCCGCACCCCGCCCCTCGAACGCAAAAGCAAACTGAGCGCTCTGGGTCGTTTCTTTAAGCCATGGAAATGGCGACGAAAAAAGAAGAGCGAAAAATTTGAAGCAGCCTCCAAATGTAAGTATATTCCTATTTCTTCTAGTTTCTCTGTGTGTGTGTGTTTGTGTGTGTGTGTGCTTGGGTGTGTAGTTGAATAATTAATGAAAAATGTACATGTTCTTTGGTTGGAATGTTTTACAGCACTGGAGCGCAAGATTTCTGTACGTGCCAATCGCGATGAGTTAGTGCAAAAGGGCATTCTGTTGCCAGAGAGTCCGCTGGGCAATATACCAGAGCCGGGTAAGTGTGTCATATATATATATATGGTGGCAGGGGGAGAGGGGGAGCGAAACGTGAGAAAATATCTTTCGGAAGTTTAAGATTCTGTTCAAACTTCATCTCAATTGAATCACAGAGTGTAAACATTTTTAAAGCTTTTAAAACTTTTTCTCGACTATTTTTATGATTTTGATAAGGGTTTCATCTCTTTATTAGGTTATTTATATATTTGTTTAGGTCTTGTGAATATACTTTATAAACACTAAACAAGCAAAGATTTATATATATTAGAGCTTCATATTCAGCTGCTTGATTCTAAAAACTTTTTTGGATTCGAATTCTAGGCACAAACTGAAAGTCCTAACACTAAAAATCTATTGACAAGCTTAAGCCAATCATAAGCTTTGACTATGTAAATGGAAACCACGTCCTTAAGACCAAAATTCACTTTTAAAAGTTAATTTTTTCTTGTTTTTGTTTGACAACTTCAACTACCATCCGCAGGAGGGCGCACACACTCGCATCTATCTTATGGCTTAACGCTTCACAGTTCCGTGTGTGTGTGTTTGTTGAAAAGTCAACACAAACGGAAATTGGCCATAATCCACGCACGATTTAGCTCGATGACGAGACTTGGTTCAGCTTAGTTCGAGGGGTGGGGGGACTGAAAGGGAGGGACTCACGAAGAGCTGATTGCCAGGTTTCAACACTCGCTGCCACTTTGCTAAATTGTTTGCCTTCAATATAACAGGGGTGAACGAGAGAGGGAGAGGAAAGGGTCTTGGGTCTTCCTTCCGTGTCACTTGAGCCGTGACGCGAGACATCCACGACGTCCACGAACCTGAAGCGTGTGCTATAAACACATTCTGTGCGACTCTCAATGATTCAACAGTCGCCAACATTGCCACATTCACCGGCATTGGTAATTAATCAACAGCCATTTGTCAATGCGAGACGTCATCACGTCCCGATGCCTTTCTACAATAAAACAGCAGACGACGCGCACGCGAAATGCATTCCAAATCGATAATGAGAGACAGTAGAAAGACACTAGAAAGAGAAAGAGAGGGAGAGAGAGGGAGTGAAAGAGGGAATATAGGAGGGGGTTGCATAAAACGAACCTACCTCAAGTTTTATTTACTTGTGTCAGGCAAAATAATCAAAGTTTAGCGCCGCCGCTCAACAACAGATGGCGCCTCTGAGTGTTGGGTGAAAGTTTACTGTTGGGTGGAAAGCTTCAAACGAGAAACTTGAATGAAAGAATCCATGAAAGAGCTGTGCTTAAAGCTCTCGCACACAACATTTTCATGAATGACCACGAACAGTGAAAGAAATAACAGTTAAATTTCAAAATAATTACATCAAAATAAGTATAAAATTGAACAAAAATTTTAATTTCTCTTTAACAGGCGAGGAGTCGTACTATAACACAAGCGGAGCTAATGCCAATGGCTCCCTACACTCAGCCGTCCACAATAGTAATTCCATAAATCAAGCCAACAATTCCATAAACGCCACCACATACGGCAGCGCCGGCAATGCGCTGCTCACCCAACAGCAGCAGTTGCAGCTGCAACAACAATCGGTCGGCGGCGTACCCAACTCCATATCCGTGCAACAGTTCAATGCTAATTCCATGCTCAATGGCGCCAGCCTTAATCAACAGAATTCCATGGCCAATGGCGGCCTCATTTCGGATGGCGCCTCCTCGGACACATCCTCGCTGAGTGGCGGCGTTCCCCACTCACAGTCGGCACCGCAACAACTGGGCGTCGGACAGGGACAGGGGCAGGGACAGGGACAACCGCCACCGCTCACACCGCTCGCTCAGCATCATCAGGCATTGGCTCAACAGTTGCAGCAGAGATTCGCCATCAGCAATAATAACGGTGAGTTGGTGAATTGTATTTAACAATGGGTTCGAAATTGATGGCAATGAATTGACATTGTGTGCCTTACAAATTTATTGCTTTTCCCCGAATGCAGAACTTAATCTATTGTATTTTGTGAACGTAACAATTGAAAGGAACGTTTTCTGTATAATTGAAAAGCTGTTTCCTTTTGTTAAGTATTTATAAAGGGAAATATCATTGAAAGCGTAAAAACAATAAGTTTAAACATCGAAATAACTATATAGAATATCTGCTAAATAAAACAAAACTTAAAGGTGAGGATATCCCTAAAACTAGACAATATGGTAAAATCAACGTTCAAATATTTTTTTTATTCATTTTTTACCTATAAAAATACTTTTTTTCATGTTATTTGGAAACTTTTCCTATAAAATGCAATTTTATTTCTAAAACATTTTCTCTAAATTCATTGCATACTTTGGGGCTGCGCAAGTTAAAACCAAATAACGTTGCCTACTCTCAAATGCTGGGGCATTAAACCCAATTACAAAAACATCAACATTGGCCATAAATTAGTTGCGCTTTAAGCCAATTTCATGCGCGTTAACGCCTCGTTAAGTCAACGTTTAAACATTTAGCTCCCACACACACACACACAAGACCCGTCACATGTTTGCTTTGGCGTTGTTTCTGGCCACCGTGAATGTTGTTTTTGAGCACTTGCGGCAGTTTGCCTAAAAGTCAGATAAAATGTTAAATAAAACACAAACAAATTCTTTGATAGCTTTGGGGGGCGCGATGGCAGCCTACACATGGCTAGCTAGTTAAACGGTAAACAAACACAACGCTTCTTCTTCTTTTTCTGCTTGTGCTCTTGACATTTTTGTATTTTGCAATTAACGCTCTCTCTCTCTCTCTCTCTCATAATGAGCAGGTCACATAAATTTTTGATGACTATGAACACATTTTATTGCACTTAAAGCTTTTCGCCATTGCGTTTCGTATTTCATGTTGTTTTCAGTTTTCTTTTGTTGTTTGATGCTGTGACCATTGCAGTCCCCTTATATATATATAATGCCGGCATGTGCTCGCCTTCCCTCTCTCTCTCTCCCGCTCTCTATTTTCGCCTTCGTCATCGTTCTCACAAACGCGCACGTTTTGTGTTTGCTTTTGTTTATTTTGCACTTGTTTTGCCGAGCAACACACTCTCTCTCTCTCTCTCTGTCTGTTAAGCTTACGCTCTCTAACTGTTATATTTTATCATTGCTACTGCGTCGTATTGTTGTTGTTGTGACTGGACTGCTGCTGTTGTTGTTGGCGTCGCATTTTTATGGCAAATCGTTTGCTTCTGCTGCTGCTGTTGCTGCCGCCTGTCGGTTCTGTCGTTATTTCCTCTATGTTCAGTTAACATTAAAACGCAGCCCGCTAGAGCAGCGCGTCTTTTTCGTCGTCGCGTTAGAAAAAATAAAAAAAAAATCCAAAAAAAAATAAAAATTAATTACAGAAATAATAAAAACGCAAAAGAACAAAACAAAACACGGAAAAATATGCGCAAATATTTGTAATTGTGTTTACTGTACTAGTTGTTTGTTTCCTCAAGTGTCGCTCCCCTCTCTCCGCTGTCTCGGTACCCCTCCCCCTCTCTCTCTCTCTCTCCACCTCTCTTAGTCTGTCTTGTTGTTCTTCTTCCATTCTCTGACATGCATGGGTGTGCATGTGTGTGTGCCTGTGTGTGTGTGTGTGTGTGCCTGTGTGTGTGCCTGTGTGTGTGTGTGTGTATGTGCTAAACAACAACAATTTTATACACGTTGAAAAGATGTAATGTTTGATAGGCTGCAATATTTATAAGCCATTTAGCCAGGACACCTTTTGGCTTGCTTGTGCATAATCTCAAGGTGAAGCTGAGGTTTAAACTGTTTGGCAAGGTTGCCGGTTTCCGAGAAACTACATTTAGTTTAAATAGTTTGTTGTTCTACAATCTCTTTAAATGTGATTAATGCATTTATAAATATATAGTTTTTTTCACCCCCATGAAACATTGCTGTGCAACCACAAACAACCCGCATTTGAATACTTGCAACGTCAGCCAAATTGAAATAAATGTAATTACAACAGGGGTTTTCTTTTTTTGTTTGGTTTTGTCAACAACAATAACAAACAAAAAACCCAACCCAACAAAAATGCCGAAACAAAAACAAACAGGACAACAAACCTTTAAAAATACACACGAAACGTTTGTTTGACGCTTTCGACAAAAAATATTTCTTCTGAAAGGCATTTTTCTGTGCAAAAATGCAACAGCAGCAAAGGAATGGCAAAGCGATGGGAACGGGGGGTGGAGAGCTGGAAGGTGCAGCAGGCGCGATAAGCACGCAAAAGCATTTTTAATTCACAAACGTGTGTGTGTGTCTGTATGTGTGTGTGTAAATTTATATGAACTTTGCATTGCTTTGCTTTACTTTTTGGCTGGTTTCCGTTTAAGTGGGGTTATTTATTTATTTTTTTTTCGTTGGTTTGTTTGTGTGTGTGTGTGCAAGCGCGCAAGTGGAATAACTTTAATTTTCTGTCATTCCACTTTTGGTTGGATATTCGCCGCCGCCTGCCTGCTCTCACATTACGCATACGCAGCGTCGTGCGGCAAGTGGAGGCAGGAGGCAGTGTAAACGAAAAATTGTTGCCTACCATTGGGCGCCGCTCTCTCAGAAACCCAACACGCTCTCTCCCTCTCTCTCTCAGCACACTTCCTCTTTGCCTGTTATCCTTTTTCACTTTTGTTATTCGTTGCGTTTCTCTCTCTCTCTCTTCTCGACGCGCTCCCTCTCTCACGTTTGCGCTCTCTCTCTCTCGGGGCTTTGTTTTGTGTTTCGAAATGAAATAGGGCCAAAGTAATTGTGAAAATAAAATAAAACTCAGTAGACTGTGGCTAATTTTTTCGCTTGTGGTTGTGTGATAAACTTTGTTATTACAAATTTACGATAGTTATAATAAAAAGTGCATTTAAATGTCAACAACTTTTAGCACTTGCTTATGGCGGTTATGCATGTGTGTGTGTGTGTGTCTGTGTGTGTGTGTGATTTTTCTGCGCTCTCGATTTGGCCGCAAACTGCATCCTCTGAGGTCGTCCACCTTTATCCCCGCTTTCGCTGCGCTTTCGTCACTGTTTGGAGATGCCAATGCAGCCGACGCGAATTAATTGGTATCTGTGTGTGTGTGTGTGCTTGTATATATGTGTGTCTTGTGTATTGCCTTTGCAGTAAAAATATAATAATAAATACTCTACTCAACTTTTTTCTTCGTTTATTCATATCCTGAAATCAGTAAAAATGGGTAAAATGATATTTTTTTGTTAAGGCAGTAGATATCAGCTCCCAGCTACTATATTAGTATATACCATATAGTATATACCATATAGATTCCTCTCACACACACATACATATACATATAAATACTGTCTGAACTCGCAGCTTCAGACTTTTCACTCCTTCAGACTGAGTATCTCCTAGTATCCCTAGCCTTCTTATACGTTTTTGCTCGCTCGACTTTAATATTGTGCATTCTACCTTTCCTCATCTTTCTTTTGTTGTGCTAGGCAAGCAATTGGCAGTGTTGTAAAGTGACCAATGCTAGCAACTCCTACAAACCTGCAGTCCTTTGCAAGCTTTATGCTTTAGGGATTCATTTGGCTGTGCAGGATCGATGAGTTTTTAGGTCATTGACTGCGAACCCTTGAACGAACACACTTCTTCCCCTAGTAGAACAATATGCTTGTTATCCGAATAGACCAATAATTTAGTTTCTCCACTTTGATTTTCGCTCGTCTGCCGCATTCTAATCTAATAAGATATGCTATTTTTGGCTTTTTTTCGTTCTTTCTCCAACCACAAAAAAAATCGTATTAACTTGCTGGGATAAATTGCCGCAAAGCACTAACCGATAAGCACCTCTACATATATATATATATATATATTTTCTGTATATTGAGTCAGCGAGCGTCGCCAACATTTGAGATAATGCAATTACAGCCAACTGAAGTCTTCTTCTTGGTGGTGTTTCGTTTTATTATTATTACTAGCGAACTTGTGTTGGAGAAGTGAAGTGGGGAAGTGCACTGGAGAATGTGTTGTGCTCTCAAGACTGCTGTGTAAACTCACGTAATCTTTGTGCCTGCTGATTGTGTGTTCCGGCGTATTTCGTTTGGCTACAAACAGTTTAATAAGTATACCCAATAATATAGCGGTTATCGAAAGGGTATATTGAAAGACACAAAAATCATTTCAAACAAGTAAGAAGGATCATCGATCCTGAACCCAATACTTTCCGCGTACGGTCAGTGCTTGCAAGTATGTGTGAATGTGTGTGTGTGTACGCGTATAGATTCAGTGATATATATCTCCGTTCTTTCTTAACCGATTTCATCAAAAATTTCACAGATTGCCACTATTTCGTCTAATGTTTCAAACAGCGTCTCACAGTTTTCCAAATTCAAGATTTTATTCCTTTCGATCACATGTGTATATCGGAAACGGGAAAAGTTATCGAAAATTTGTAACTGCCTAGGGATTAGGCGAGCTTATGTGTCAAATCTGGAGTCTCTAGCTATTATAGTCTCTAATATCGACGCGTTCATACATACAGACAGACGGACTTGGCTATATCGACTCGGATGTTGATGCTGATAAAAAATATATATACTTTATGGGGTCGGAGATGCCTCCTTCTGCCTGTTACGTACTTTTGCAGAAAACCATTATACCCTTTTTACCCATTTTCAATGCGTTCAGGGTACAAAAAAAACCAAAAATATTATAATTAAAATGAAAACTAACTTATATTCCCCAAAACAGTTTCAAAAACACTTTTAAAACTAAATTATATGGGCAAAAAACATTTTCAAAAACACTTTTCCAACTACTACAGGGTATAAGTTAGCCTTACCCCCTTTTGCTTTCACTTGAGCTATCTTCGAACGCTTAGTCAAGCCAAACGAGCTTCACAAACTTGGCAATTAGGGCCGCCGCGTACCAAATACAAAATTCCAGTTCCATTGATAAGTTTTGATTAAAAATGATTTTAGCTACCTTTTAAATTTGTAAATGTTGGGTTTAGTCATTCTTTGGTCATTCGCCAACCCAAATGAAACACTGATAAATTACCTTATTGGGGCAAAATTGCTGATAGCTATCCTATAAGGCATATATTATATATATTATTGTTATGGATCGATTCATGTTTATTGCAGTTAATTTGCTAATTAAATTGTCTCAGGGTTGGCTAACCCCTTAGCTTAATAGAGTCAATAGCCTGCACGGCGAGAAAAATATGATAAAGAAATGCAAAAAAAAAAAAACAAACAAATTTGCTCAAAGAGTTGAATTGAAGGTTAATGTACTTGAGTTCTATGTTTATTTTTGAGTTTTATTTGTTAATAAAACCTTTTTTTTTTTTTTAAATTTTATTTTTGACTAAGTGCAAAAGACTTTGTTTCTGTTCACTTTTGTCTGGTATAGTGTCGCCTCCTTGGGCTTGGCCACTCCTCAAACCTTGCATGTCATTGGCTCGTAATTAACTTGGCCCAAACGTTCGCTTTGACATCCGTTTCGAGTTCATCCACTCGTCCTGTTTCCTTTGCTGCCCTTTATCCTGTTCGCTTGTGTTTTTTTCTTCTTTCCGTTTACGACACATGCAAATGAGTCAGTTTTGGTCAGTTTTCTCCACCCTCCACCCTCCGCGCGCCCATCGTCCTCCCTCCTACGTTTAACTTGTCTAACAAATGTTCGCAGCAATCTCTCTCTTCCTCTCTGTCTGTCTCTGTCTACTTTCCTGTTTGTTCTCTTTGCTTGCAGCTCATTAATTAGCATTTTTACTCAGTTTTCGATTTATTGTTGAACGGTCATTGTGTAAACACAGCTACCAAAATAAAATATAAAACAAAACTTCCGGACGGCCCACAAAGTGTTTTTCATTTTTCAACGAGATACTCTTCCTTCTTTTGTGGGCTTAAATGTTAGCAGCTGGTTTACAATTTTTATTTTTCTTTCGATTTTAGTTTAAATTTTAGTTTTACAATACAAAAAATATTCAGAAAATTCTTTCGTTATATACAAAAGCTGTTGGTAGAGCACTCAAAAGTCGCCTAGCTCAATTTTGTGCTTGTTTAATTTAACGTTTTCTCTCTCTCTCACAATTTCTCATCTCTCGTGTTTGTAGCTTGCCTCAATTAAAACACATTGTGCTGCCCACATGGTTGTTGTTGTTGTTTTTGAGATACATTTTTAAGACGCCATAAAAGTCAAGAAATGACAATGTCAATGTCTCAACAGCTTTTGGCCTCACCTTCTTTCCCCCTCAGCTGTGCTACTGACCTCCAGTACGTGTAGACGGGGGGTCGACGAGGGGGTATATGTATGAGAGAGCGAAGGAGACGGAAGACAGATTGATATTCTTGGTGGGCGACTTGCTTTGGTCATTAATTATAGTGCCTCACATCGATGTTTTCGCTTTTACGGTGGCGTATACTTGATGCGAATGAATTGCATGTGTTTTCATTTGTTTTTTCTGTGTTTGCTCATTTTTAATTGTGCACAATTGCCGCTAAAATTGTCACGCTACAGCTTCCGGTATTCAATTCTCATTCTATCTCTATCTATCTGTCTATCTCTTTCTCTCTGTCTCTGTGTTTTTGTTCACTTTTCCATTGTTATATATTTTCTCATCGCTCTGCTGCGTTGCCCAACCCAATTTGGTGTTTCAATTCCGATTTCAATTTTCAATTGCGCGCAATGAATTAAAATTTTCATTTCACCCACCGCATTTTGTGTCTGTGTCTGTGTGTGCGTGTGTGTGTACGAGTACAAACTATCAATGCAAATTATCATTCGTACGTCTCTCGCCGCCCGAATCTTTTGAATCTTTTGTATCTGTCGACTCGGTTCCACATCGTGCCTGTCGCGTTGTCTTTCGGCTTATAATCTTTATCAATTTGTTTTTGGTGGCACACTGACAGTTATTTATACAAGTACTTGTCGTTGGTGTCGGTTTTCTCGGTCATTTTTTTCCACAATTGAGATGATTTTAACTGGGATTTGTGATAGTGTATAGTGTTGTGTTTTTGGGCTTTGTTGGTATAAGGTTTACACTACCTACTAGTTGTGTGACTTTTTACGGCTTAAAGGTTGCTTGAGAAAAACTTTTGCTAGTTTTGTTAGAAGTTTCTATTTGTTTTTAGGCTTTTAAACCTCTTGAAAACCGGTTAATGGAGCTTTTTCTAAGCTCTTACAAGTTGAATGTGCTTTGAAGCTTGTCCTACGCCTTAAAGATCACAAATCGTGCTTTAAAGCTGTCTAAGCTTTGAGCGAGATGAGTTTAAGAAAGTTTGGTTGTTTAAAAAAGTTTTCTCGGATTTTTCTCGATCATTCCTTTCTTTATGAGTGCATTGATTGGCAACCTTTAGTCATTTGTTCACATCTTAAAGTCTTAACTTTTGATGAATTTCCGAATGAAAACAAATAAAAAAATATATTTATATATATATAATTTTAATTGCCTTTTTGGGTCTCATGTTCAGTGATTCACTTTGTGATATTGTAAATGTCGTAAAATAAAAATGAGAAACACAAAAGTTTAACAAAAAACAACGCACAATCAAATACAAAAATATCAAGCAACAAAGTAAAATTAATAAACGCACAAATGAAACAACAACAACCGCAACAACAACAACAACAAATGCCGCAACGAGTAAAATCATCGAAGAGCGTAAATTTTGCACAAACAACGCACAAATATTGTTTGTTCGTCTTTGAAGAATCTGCAGCAATAAGTGATAATCAATAATAATAGTAATAATTAAATAAAACCAAAATATCAATATATAAATCTTCAAGTGAATTAAGATTGAAAATGCTTTATTAGCCAAGCAGTTGAAGAAGAGGAAGAACAATAACCGTAGAATATATATATGTATATGTACATGTGATAAAAGTCAAGTGTAAATCGAAGTTTGTCGTCGCAATCAACCATAAATAAATAGTTTATAGTTAACCGCACACATATGTACATAAAGCACCGTTAGCTCGTTAAGTGTGTGATAACGCTCGATAGCGATAAAAGAAAAAAAAAGAACAGTTTAAGAAAACTGAGACAGTTTCTTCGAATTTCCCACAACTGCCATTGATTGATGCACCAAGTTGATGAATTCAGCAACAAGACAACAACAAAAACAACAACTAACTGTAAACCGAAGCTAAGACCAACAACAAACGATATAACTCTGATTTAACAAGAACAACAACAACAATCAGCAGCTTAGAAGCAAAATCAAAGCCACGCTGATGATGGGCTACATCATGGGTTGTGCTTGCTTCAAAGGTATGTACGTATGTATGTGTGTGAGTGTGTATGTATGTATGTATGTATGTATGTATGTATGTATGTATGTATGTATGTATGTATGTATGTATGTGTGTGTGTGTGTGTGTGTGTGTGTGCGAATTTGAAACGCGCATCGTTAACATTCTCTGCTCGCTCGTTTTTTCTTCTCTCTCTCTTTTGTCATTTTGGCGTCGCGTTTCCTTCCGCTCATTAGACAACCTCATCTTGGCAACCGTTGCAGGCGCTTCTCCTTCTTCTTCTTCTTGTTGGTTGTCATGTTTTGCTTTTACGCACTTTCGCATCTTCTTCCCGCATGCAAAACGTCATTAACGACGTCACAACAGCATCGTATTTGGTTGAGTGCATGCGCACGTGCTAAAGCAAAGATCTCTCACTCTCTTCGTCTCTCTCTCTCGCTCTCACTATTTGAACATACGGCCGCTCTCTGCTTTTATAGCAGCTGTCGCGCTGTTAGTTAACAGTTTTATAGCAGCGCAGCTTCGTTGTGGTTGGCAGCGTCGCCTTTTTTATTGCCCTGTAAAATCTGTGTAAAGTGCATGAGATTTTGCCGTGCCTTCCTTTTTCACATGTGTGTGTGTGTGTGTGTGTGTCTTCGTCTTTGCTTGTTTTGTCGTCGCTTTTTGCGTTAAAGGATTTGAGTGCATGTGTGCGTGCGTGTGTGTGTGTGGACAGCTTGTGAATTGCTCGACAGTCTTTTGAGTGCAAAGTGATTTTTTTTCTCTTGCTTGTTGTTTTTGTTGTCTTTTGCACTTTTCTAGCGATTTGTTATGTGAGCTTAATAAGCTGCCAAGATACGTTGCCTCTTTACAGCTATCTCAGCTGCAATCCATATGCTTTCAGCTAAATATCCTTGCCATTGTTGGACAATTTTTTAGTTTTATGGCATAACTTTGTATGGAAAAGTTTAAGTTTAGTTTTAAAGTTTGAATTATATTATATAATAAATATATATGAGTTGAGGTTATTTCTATTCCTTTGGCATTTGAATTTATACTTTTTGCCATATAAATATTTATATTTCAAAAAAGTTTCACACTTTTCCCATTGTATAGTTTTCACACTCACACTTTTGTAGTGTGCAACTGCTGCAGAAATTGTGGCATACACTTCACAGCCAACACGGAAACGTTGGCACCCTTATTCACTACTCTCCCCCCCCTCCCCACCAACACCCTTCAAACGTTTTGTGGCACGCATTTTAGCCCTTAACCTTTCACATTTGCGTGCAGTTTCGCTTCGCAGTTAGTTTGATTCAATTGCAATTTGCAGCATCCTGCAAAAACCAACAACACCAGTCGCAGCAGGATACATTTTAGACATGCTGGCTTCGAAGAAGGCGTGGCGTGTTGGCAGGGCGGGGTGTGGGGCATGGGTGGTGGAATATACCCGACAAGCTTCTGGCTAAGTGCTGGGCCCATTAAAGTATGCAATCATTTTGCGGTTAGCCAAAGGATCGTTGCCTCTTTTTCTCCTTTACTCTTTCCCTCCCCTCTCGCTTGCATAAATACTCGCTTTAATGCTGCTGGCATTCGAGCTGCCAACTTGCCTCTAGACGTTGGCTTTCACAAGATTAACGACATCGTTTGCTCTAACTCTCAACATCGATTCAAATTTGAGCAATCTCTGCTTAAATCAGCCATTTGTAAACAAATTAGTGTCTAGTTTTGGCTGCTACTACTCGCAATGGAATCGCGAAACGCAACAACAGCATCACGCAAACTAAACACGCACGTGTATTCATCTCATTACCCCGCTGTGGGAGAGCATCGTATAAATAAATAAATAAACAAGCGTTTAATTGAACCGGAAATTATTTTTGTGTTGGCGTGTCGATTGGTTCTTTATTGGTATCATAATACATATATGTGTGTGTGTGTGTTTGTGCTTCTCATTGGAATTTATTGTAGACTTGTCGCGTTGTTGTTGCTCGCGAAATGTGCTCTTAGGGGAGGGAGGGAGGTAAAATTTGTGGAAGCTGACTTGGTTATGTCATCAGCAAAGTTGGCAAGCTTCATTATGATATTATCTCATTCAATATATGGTTTCGTAGTAGTTATTGAACAATTGTAGTTATTGATAAGTATCGTTATCGAGTCAATGCAACTTTACTCAATATACATCGATTGTAAATGCACTTTCTTTCTTCAATCAGTTATTTTCTAACATTTTATAGAGCATTCACTAGTCGTCTTGGCAATTATTGTAAGTTGATTGCTTCTCTCGCTTTTCTATTAATATGCAACGGTCGCATTAGCAAGTTTTGTGCTCTCTCTCTATCTCTTTCTCACTCTCACTCTCGCACACAAAGAATGTGCGCCAAATTGCTGGTGAAGCTCGTTATATTGCATGTCTGTGCTTGTCTATGCTTGCTTCTTCTTCTCATCTCCCTCTGTTCACACTCCGCGCTCTCCTTGCCCGGCTTCTGTTTAAGTTTGTGCTTGCTTGGCTCGCATGTGCCGTTTGACTTGTCAACCAACAAAAAGAGAGAAAAAATGAATAAATAAAGCAAAAACTTCTCAACTTAATGTAGTGATTGCCTTAAACGGTCTACCCACTTGTTGAGTTAAATACAATTTAAGAGAACACGCAATCTTACAAATTGTTTGACTGACGCTTTTAATATCAAGCTTTGCAAAATCAGAACATTGCAAAAGTTGTTTAATCTTGCTAAACTGCAAGCAAGTACTTTGCTTTATAAACTTTATACTTCATCACTTTAATGACTTTAAGTGCAAAGTTTGTTGCACTAGTTTACATAAAGTAGATTCCCCTATAGCGTAAAGCTGTTAAATAATAAATGATGAAAATATTTTAGTTTATTCTAACTTACCAAACCAAATTGTTTGAACCACCTTTTCCTTGTTAAGTTCTGACCCATTAACATACATATATATATATAAGTATCGCTTGTCGTGCCACATGATAATTAATGTAATTTCCATGTTTGCGCTGCCAGCAATTGCAGTGTCCTTTTTGTCTTTGTCCTTGTTCATGTTGTGGCTCATCTGATAAGTTGTAACACCTTTTTGATTTTTTTTTTGATTTAAGTTCTTCCAGTTCAGTTTCAGTTCAAGTTGCGAGATGTCGCGTTGGGACGCAGCTTTTCGTGCCACACTCGTCGAGTATTTCAAGAAGACGAGCCTTAACGGCTTTGGACTGTTGTACTTTATACGACGTCGTCGTTATCAGCGCTTCTTTTGGTTTCTTTTTATCGCTGTGGGCATTCTATTTGCCACTTTTGTGGTCTTTACCACACTGCTGCAGTTCCTAACGCGTCCAACTGTGACATCTTTATCGTCTCTGAATGCTGCTGAGGATTCGGTTGCATTTCCCTCCCTTGGCATTTGCAGTGCCAATAAATTGAGTCGTCTTAAGGTGGAGCTGCTGGCAAAGGATTTGTTCCAACTAAAGGGCAACTCGACGAGTTATTGGCTTAAAGAGTTGCGTCTGCTAGCAGGTTACTTTTATCCTTCCTTAGTTGCTCCACAGGATGCTGCTGTGTTGCAAGCAGCTTTGGCCGCACTTTGGCCAAGCGATGTGAGGCAGCAACTGTTGCAATTATCGCCCAGCTGCGAGTCCTTGCTGCCAAGCTGCCTTGTAGATGGCGCTCTCCACAATTGCTCTCATTTATTTCAACTAACACCAACGCCTGAAGGTTGCTGCTGTAACCTGAAACATCCTGAGAATATTACCAACTCCCTCAGCATACAACTCAATGCTGCAACAGATGACAACTTTCTCATGCCACGCCTTAGCTTAACAGCAGGCTTCAGCCTACATTTACCCAAATGGCTGGGCAGATTAAGTGTGTCGCCTGGCGAGGCTGTCGCCTTGCAAGTGCATCCCATTCGACTCTCTGCTACGGCCGACTTAAGCAGTTATCCCTTAGCCGAAAGGGGTTGTCATTTCGAGCACGAAGCTGAACATCTGGTTCAATGTCTGCCACACTGCCGCCTTCAGGGCGTGCTATCTGCATGCAACTGTGCACCGTTTTACTATGAAGTGTCTGTGTTTAATCAGCTCAACTTTAGCCACTGCAACCTGAGCGACACGGCTTGTTTGCAACGTTTCGAGGGTGAGCGAACGAAAGCTTTGATTTTGGATTCCTTAGTCAATATTGTTGCACCCTCAGCTAGCTGGTCACCTTGGAGTTGTGTCCAATGTTTGCCTACCTGCAACGAGTGGCGCTATGAGCTGCACAAAAGCTTAGTGGGTCGTTTGCCAGCTAATAAGAGTACAGTAAACATACGCTTGAGTGGACAGCGTGTGCCACTCTATACGCAAGATGGTCTCTACAACTGGTACGAGTTGTTGGGTGAGCTATTCTAAAGTAATTAAATCGATTTAAATACTAATTTATTTGTTCACAAACTCTGACAGCTAATGTTGGTGGCGTTTTGAGCGTTTGCATTGGTTGCTCGTTCATAAGCGGCTTTGAGATAGTCTACTTTATGGTGTTTAGACTGTGGCACAACTGGCGTCAATTAAGTATGTGAAGTGTCCATTTGTCAGCCGAAGGATATGTATAATAAATATTGCACATACGCCATGTGTGACAGCGAATGAAATTCATTTTGATTTATTTGGTCAATTGTGTGCAGATTGTTGTCTCCGTGTGTGTGTGTGTGTGTGTCTGTGTGGCAGACATTCACTCAACAGCAGAGACGCCACAACATTTGTCTTGATGGCTGCCACGCCCATTTGGCAGAAGAAGCAACAACTGGCAGCAGAGAGCTTATCATTTGCTTGAGTGCCAGCCATTGAAGGAACGTTGCAAACGAAACGAAAAAACATAATCTGATTCACTTGTAGATATAGTATATATATAGTGTTGATCGTCAAGGTTAAGTGGTCTATTTGCGAGTTGCACTTTAAGGCTACTCGTGCAAAGGTCACTTGATGACAAATATGCGAATGTGTGTCAGTTCAAGCACACCACACACATTCAAATCGATAGCTCCCTTTGTTCTCTCAGGTGGCTCACGACCTATGCATAGTTGATTTTTATGAACCCTTTCCCCACACAACTGTTTGTATTGCTGTTGCCATTTGGGGATTTACAGTTGCGATTTTTAAGCATATTTAAATAAGATCTAAAGCTGAAATAAATGTGAATAACACGAGAATAACAATTGAAAAATATTGAATATAAATATAAAATAAATATATATATTAGAAAATATATAAAAAATAAATACAAAATAAATATAAAATAATTATAAAATAAATATAAAATAAATACAAAATAAATATAAAATAAATACTAAATAAATATAAAATAAATACAAAATAAATATAAAATAATAATAAAATAAATAGCTAAAAAATTTAACAAAAACAGGTTAAACATTTATATATTTAAATCAATTATATTATATGTAGTAGAAATAAAAATACATTAAATGTTTTACAACCAACTGCAGCTTTGAAAATTTGCTATGTTAATATTGTGAATCTTTAGTTCTTCCACCTTTAAACAAATATTTAACTAATTTGCCAACGAACTTAGAAAATAAATTGGAAACTTATTACTCTATTGATTTTCTTGTTTATATAAATAATAAATATTTCTTTTTTGTTTGTCGTTGCAGGTGAGTTTTTCTCATGAGTTGCAAGAGCATTTGCAAATATTTTCTTTGCTTTGGTAAGTTTCAACGTTTGTTTATTTGAATGCTTAACAGCTGCTGTTAAGGCGCTGTTAGCTAACAGACATGTTAGCTTTTCGACGCGTAAGCTTTTCAGGCACAGGGTGCACCTGGCAAACGGTAGTATGTTGTTAAAGCTTTTGTGTTCGAAAGCTTTTGAATCTACTAATGCGTTTCGTCTTGAGTAGCTCTTCAAAATATATATGAAAAATGTATGTAAAATCAATTTCAGCTTCAATCCATGTGCTCTTATACCAACTGTCTAGTACTTAACTCTGTCATATATAGTAAATCATTTATAATGTGGCAACACATCATTGCCAAATCATTGCGCGCCACAAAAGTGCAAGCTAAGCAGCTCTAGCAGTGGCCAAAAGGCAACCTTTGACCTTGCCCGCCCGCCCCCGCCTATGTCCGGAACAGAGCACTCAGCTTAGCTTCAACGATTTGAACAATGCTAACGTCTCCATTAATTTAAAAACCGCCAACTTATCAGGCAACGTCATCGTCCTAAGTGATTTCTTTGCCTTGATTTAGCGCCCGATTCTTGTGGGAAACTTTTCGAGGGTTCCTATAAGAGTTGGTCTAGCATGAAGCAATTAATAAGCGCAGATGTTAATTGTTTATGATTTTCTTTTTGACAAGTTTATGAAATGTGATTTTTTATACGAGTATTCAATACTCTTAGCTTTTACATAAAGTTTCCTTTAAATGAAAAATCAGCCCTCGTTTTTTGTTCTTTTTCGTAACAAACCTAAATTTATAGGGTTACGTACATAGGGGACGTATTCTCACGTTTGTGGCAAGGCAAGGATACGGGTATATACGTACGTATATATGCCCTTCACCTTGCCACACACACACACACACACACACACACATGAATAACATAGTTGGATCGCATCTTTTGGCATGCTTTTAAACAGAATTTTTAGTGTTTGGGGTTTGCGGGGCAAACTTGTGAGTTTAATCAAAGCCATTCCAGGCAATAACATTATGGCCACAATTAATGGGTCTTGCCTGACTTCAGTTTAAACTAATTCGTATTAGTGATCCGGGCTCAAGGACACGTGCACAGGATGCGTTACGGCTATTCTAGCCTTGCAACCGGAGGGATTCATTCCCCCATCTCTTTCGCTCGCCTTTTATCTTACTTACATTTGTCTCATTTGCATAATTCTAATACGGCATTTTTGCGTCGCCAGTTTCGTTTCACTCTGTATGTGTGTGTGTGCCACAACCTGCTGCAGCCAACTTGCTGCCTGCCACATCTACATCACAAACCACAACTACATGCGATTTCCATAAATAAAATTGTAGTGTCCTCTTTTTTATTTTTACTTTGCTCTCGTTGTCTCTTTTTGTTGAAGTCCTGCTGCTGCTGTTGTCGTTGCCTGTCAACCTAAATTACGGCCATTTGATTTCGGCAATTACAACGCATTTTTGTGCAACAATTTTTTGCTTTTGTTGTATATTTGTGTGCGCCCGTGTGTGTGTGTGTGTCTGTGTTCGTTGTGTCCTTTGTCCAAATCTCTACATCTTCTCCTTTCCTGCCTTAGTGCGCGTCCCTTGTCGTTTGCTTGATTTATGACTGTCTTTTTGGAATACCCTTCTTAAGGGTACTGCCATTTTGTGACAAAGAAGAAATCACTCAGAAAACTTAAAAAACAAACAGAAATAATATTTGTAATAACAAAAATTTAAAAAATATAAATATTTTGATTTAAAAAATTATTGTTTAAAAACAAAAGTGTCATAAAATTTAAGAAAACATCAATCAAACTGCTTTTCTTTTCAAACTCATTTAAATATTTTACTAAAATATAAATGCTTTCTGCTTTCAAAGAGCATCTACTCTTCGACGTACCATCAATAACTATTCTATCTTGTTTTTCTTTAGTTTTTTTTGTTGCTGTTTGAGAATTTCAATTTCAGTTTCAGCTGCCACATTGGCAACCATTTTCAACTTAATTATTTGCTCGCCCTTGACAAACGGACAAAATGACAATTGCCTGCAGTAACTAATGATTTATAAACTTGTCTCTATCTATACATATATCCATGTTTATTGGATACATGTCCTTTGCGCGTTGTTGTCCCATTTGTTTATTTCGTGTTGTGCAATTAGCACTTTTAGTGCTTGAAAATGATGCTAATACTTTTGGCAGGTAGTTTTATTTTTGTTTGCAACTGCAGCTTAGTTTTGTATGCAAAGCATTTACAGTTTGCTCCACAGGATATGCTTTGGTTTGGTCTTGGTCTTGGTGGCTTTAAGCCATTTGCATTGCACAACTATAAATGGTAATCATTTGTTTTCGTTAGCTTTCGCTCTGTTCGTCGCTGCTTTGCCAAAA
Organism: Scaptomyza reducta; assembly: GCA_035044485.1. Lineage (NCBI taxonomy): Eukaryota > Metazoa > Arthropoda > Insecta > Diptera > Drosophilidae > Scaptomyza > Scaptomyza reducta. The sequence goes on from JAWNNV010000420.1 coordinate 50,888, forward strand.
ATACTGAAAGTAAAGCTAACAAAATCCACGTTCCCGTAGCACAAGTACCAGCAGTGGCATCCACTAACCACAGTTGTGGCAGAAGCAGAGGCAGCTCATAAAAATGAATTACTCACAGCGTCTCCCAGTTTTTGGAATCAGCGGGGAAGTGGTGAAGCGGGAAGTTCGCTTTGCTTGGTTGGTTATGTTACAAAAAGAAAAAAAAAAAGAAAAGAGGAGAGGAAGTAGCGCCCGTGTACAGATTTCAAGGTTGCCTAATTTGTTTATGGCGTGTTCTTTCTGTATTTTACCACTCTCTCTCTTTCTTTCTTGTGTTTCATGCAACTGAATACTAAATTTATAGACACAATCATTTATTACTGTTAAGCGCGATTTCTGTTCGGACTTAACAAGTGGATTGGGCAAGCAAATTAAGTGATATAGTACTTTTTGTATTTATTTTAATGGCAGTTGAGGAAAATGGTTGCTGGAAAATTAAAAATATGTCTTTTCGCGTAGTTTAATTAAGCTAAATGAGGTGAATGTGATTTAAGAAGATTAAATAAGTCACTTTAACCGTAAAGAAAATTAGTAAAGTAGTAATAGAGTTGTAGTAGAGTAGAAGTATAGAAGTAGTACAGTAGTAATAGTGTAGAAGTAGAGTAGGAGTAGAGCAGGAGTAGAGTAATAGTAGTGTAGAAGTAAGGTAGTAGTAAAATAGGAATAGAGTAAAAATAGAGTAGTAGGCGAGTAGAACAAGAGTAGTGGTAGAGTAGTTGTAAAGGAGTAGTATAGTAATAGAGTAGTAGTAGTGTAGAAGTAGAGTAGCAGTAGAGTAGGAGTAGAGTAGGAGTAGAGTAGGAGTATAGTAGGAGTAGAGTTGGAGTAGAGAAGTAGTAGTAGTATAAGTAGTAGAGTATAAGTAAGGTTTAAGTAAGGTAGAAGTAGAGTAGTAGTAAAATAGGAATAGAGTAGTAATAGAGTAAAAATAGAGTAGTAGGCGAGTAGAACATGAGAGGTGGCAGAGTAGTTGTGTAGATGTAGAGTAGGAGTAGAGCAGGAGTAGAGTAATAGTAGTGTAGAAGTAAGTTTTAAGTAAGGTAGAAGTAGAGTAGTAGTAAAATAGGAATAGAGTAGTAATAGAGTAAAAATAGAGTAGTAGGCGAGTAGAACAAGAGTAGTGGTAGAGTAGTTGTAAAGGAGTAGTATAGTAGAGTAGAGTAGTAGTAGTGTAGAAATAGAGTAGCAGTAGAGTAGGAGTAGAGTACGAGTAGAGTAGGAGTAGAGTAGGAGTAGAGTAGGAGTAGAGTAGGAGTAGAGTAGGAGTAGAGTAGGAGTAGAGTAGGAGTAGAGTAGGAGTAGAGAAGTAGTAAATAAGTAGTAGAGAAGTTGTAGTGTTGTAGTAGAGTAGAAGGAACTTAGTAGTAGAGTAGTATTAGAGAAAGTGGTAGAGCAGTGGTAGTGTAGAAATATAATAGTAGTAGAGTAATAGTAGAGTATGTGTAGAGTAGTAGTAGAGTAGGATTAAAGTAGGAGTAAAGTAGGAGTAGAGTAGGAGTAGAGTAGTAGTAGAGTAATAGTGGAGAACTGATAGAGTAGTAGTAGGGAAATAGTAGATAAGTAGTAGAGAAGTGGTTGTGTAGGAGTAGAATATAATGAACTTAGTAGTAGAGTAGTATTAGAGAAAGTGGTAGAGCAGTGGTAGTGTAGAAATAGATTAGTAAAAGAGTGGAAGTAGAGTAGAAGTGGAGTACTTGCAAAGTTGTAGAAGAATAGTAGCATTTACAGTGATAACTGAGTATTTACCATAATGTGAAACATAATACCTTAAAAGGAAAACTCGGCACAAATAAAACCAAACCAAATGCTAAGACGCATTTTAGCTGCAAGTACAGAATATCTCTTAGTCTTTCTTCACTTCCTCACTAATCACACACTCACGTGTTTTTTATTGATGTCATTTTTTATTAGCTTTCCTTGTTAGCCAACAACTAAACGGCTCCCCTGTGGTGACATTGCCATCATTTGCGGTTCAAATTGATCTGTTTAACATTTGTACACATAATGTATACGCTCCGTGGTCACAGCATAACGACTACGATAACATTAAATGTGTCCTGCTCATGTTTATAATTTCTCGGAATTGTTGGCTCTCTGTCTGTGTTTGCATTTACTTGATGCCCAAGGACAGAATATATTAAGACTTAAATATATTCATAAGGACAACTTATTGATTTGCTTCTTATCTTCGTATTTTACAAACAATATTACCTAATGCATCACAAATGTTGACAACAAATTTCAAGTATTATATTATTAAATTTACGTAATATTTTCTTCACATTTTTGAATATTTTATCGAGCTGCTGCTTCTAATTCGCATTTTCATATGGAAATTTGATGTATATGGATTTTGTTTTTTGACATAATCCACTTTTAGTTGGTATATATTTAGGGTAGGGTAGGGAATTTACTTTAACTGGTGTAGTCGGTTGTGTTTTTGGCTATTTCCTGTTGCCTTTATGCCTTATGTCCGCTTGTTTAAGTCTTGGGACTTATGCAAATGCTACTCAAATCCTGGTAGTCAATCAAAGTCGTCAGAGACGCCCTGCTGTTTGTCGTTTTCCGTTTTACGTATCTCTCCAACATCAGCGTCATCATCGTCAGTGTCATCGTCATCGTCGTCTTCATCATTGTCAAAGGCATTGTGTTTTAAAACGGTTTTACTTATGCAACGACATGTTTCAAGTGAGCTCCTTCAAGCTGTTTTCCTAACCGAATTTCTCATGCAAATTTTGCACGTGGGCGGCTTTTCCTTGGAGCTCCCGCAGCTGCGGAAAGGTCCAGAGAGTGGGGTGCAACAGATTCCGGTTTTCCAATTGCGGGTTAGCTTTAGCTTTTTTCTGACAAGACAAACTGACTGCCTGCCTGCCTGACTGTGTGCCTGCCTAACTGTGTACGCTGCTCCTGCATTTAATTATTAAAATTTAATTTAGTCAATTTACTCGTGACTGGTGCCGCTTTCATTCATTCCCTTCGGTTGCATGCTGCATACAATTCTTTTCATTGGCCACCTTTTTTGTTTTCGGACGCGTGGTCTCATGAATATTGTGAATGTGCCGGCATAAAAGGAACTACTTTCATTTTAACTTTAGATTCAGCTTATATTCCCCCCTTTTTTTTTGACGGTTTAATTATGGGAAATATTCAAAAGAAAGTTATGAACTAATTTTAAGCTTCTACTTTTTTAATGCATTATTAATATTGCGAGGTAACTTTTGAAATTTGTCTTTTTGTGTTTTAATCAGCTCAACTTTACGGAATGGATGCACTTGATGAATATGTTACTTTATGTATATAAAGTATTTACATTTATAACTAACTAGTTGTGCATATGAAGTTTCTTATACAATATTTTAAACTGTTACATACCACAAATCCTTACCTTAAATACGTCTATAACCTCTTACAGGGTATTTTCTAGTACAACAAATTTCTTTTGACCAATTTTCTCCTTTGGCTTCACTTTATTTTCCTACAAAGTTTTTCAACAAGTTTTTTTCTGTAGTCGCCTTTTGAGAAGAGCAACCTGTTAGCTACTAGCAAAGCATAAGAACCCATTCAACTTATAGTTTGCTATTATGATGAAGATGCTTAATAGTTTGTTTTGCTTGTTGTGGTTTGTTTGGTTGTTTCGTTCCTCTCTCATTCCTGCTCATTTGGCTTTTGCTGTTCAACTTGCGCTCTCTTCTTGCATTAAAGTTTTATCACTTGCGTCACGCGAATTTTTAATGAGGACCGAATCGTAAAATGTTTGCTTGTAAGCTTAAGAGCGAGTCGAAGAGAGCGTGTGTGTGGGAGTTTGAAAAGCTTTCAACACGTGCGCGATTGTGTGTGTGTGTGTGTGAGAGAGAGCGTGACGCTCTCTTTTGCTTCATATATATATATATATTCAAGTTCAAGTAAAAACATTGAATAACACAAGTTCAGCTTCAAGGCGCAGGCTGCTCACACACACACGCACGCACGCACACTAACAGCCTATGAGCCAAACACGTGCTGCCACAATACCTCTCCCTTGCTCACTCGCTCGTTCTGCCATTTGCCTTCTCACTCTTGCTTTTCTGCGATTATGTAAGCAAAGTTTTGGTTTTTTTTATTTTTTTTTTATTTTTCTTACTTTTGCATTTTTATCTTTTTGTTGTTTGTTTTTGCCTTTGCGGCGAAAAATTTGTTCAATTGCATTTGCTGTTGCTACAGCCATTTGGCTGGCCATTTTCTTCCTCTTATTTTTACTGTCGCTGTTGCCGTTTTGGTTTCTTTGTATCTTTCTGGTATTTATTTTTCATTTGCCTTGGAATTTTGTTGAGCCCGCGGTCATTTCATTTTTGTTTCTTTATACTTTTTGTGTGAGTGTGTGTGTGTGTATGTTGTCCTTGTTGTTGCTTGTCTGTGGCCTCTGTTGCTGTTTATCTCTCTGCCGTTATTGTTGTTTTTGTTGCTGCCGTCGCTTTTGGCTTGTCAATGCCACAACAGCAACAACAACAGGAACAACAATGTTGACAACGGACAAACGGAAGGACGCCATTCTATCTCCGGCATTTTTGGCTGGCTCGCTCTCTCCTTCCCTTTCTCTTACTCGCTCTCTCTCTCTCTCGCTGGTCTTTGGGCAAAACTCATAAACTATATGGCCCACAAAACCATATTTGTATATTTATTTGCTTTCGTATCTATATGTAGAAGTATATATATTTCTTTTCCTGCTGCTCCACTCTTGCGGCAACGGCAATTTATCTGACCCTGAAGGTCCTGCACACGTATTTATCTTCTAGCGCAGTTGTTGCGCCACCAATAAACTTGCGGCAACAACTTGGCAACTTGAAAATGTGCGCGGCATTATCTTAATTTTGATTAGCCACAAGCTATTTGTCTCTTCTACTCGCACATATGATGTCCATTTCGATATTATTCGAAAAGCGTAGACAATATATTATATATACTGTTATATTTATTTAAGTTTTGGGTAGTTTTAGCTAGCTATATAATGTGCAGTTGAATTTAAGTTGGATTTGTAGTTGGGTTTTATGTGGAATATGTTGAGTTAACTAGTTACAAACTTTTTTATTTTAAAATCCATTTCGCTCCTATCCAATAATTCTGCGTAAAAATCATTGGATTCTTTCTCTACTGTCTTATTTCATGTTATTTGCGTAGTTCTATAAAACCAATACTCTATTTTCCATCAGTAATTATGATTTTTCCGGAGAATTAGTATGCAGTTTTCTATGATTGAGCCTGCTTGTCGAACAAAAGCTTTAGAAAAATGGTTTCCAATGACTTATCATTTCTTTCAAGAGGTTTTCCCAACATCAATACTTAACATTCACTTTCAGCACTTTGATCTAATACTTGGAATCGAAGTATTTCCTTTCAGCACTTTAATTTGTAAATCTTACACTTCGAATCTAGACTACCCATCAGCCAATCAAAATAATTATAAAGTTGAGTATAAGTTTTTCTAGGAAAAACCTACATAAATGAAGAAAAATCTCTTAAACATCAAACACAAAAAGGGTTTTCATCAAAATCAATTCAATTTTTGGTTATTCTTCAGCACGAGCAAAAGTAATTTTCTTCAATTTGACACAACAAAAATTACATTTGCTAATCAAAAACCGAAACGCAACAAGAACGAACATCTTTCTAGTTGGTTCTTGTCTCATGAATAAATTGTGTTTGAAGGTATTTGAATTTATGCACATTGAATTCCCTTAATGGCTGGGTGTCCTTTCTACTGGATTTTTGGCGTGCCAAGGAGATGCTGCCGCCTGACACAATCATTGTCAGGGACACAATAAGTTCGTGGTGCAAAAATGTTTATATTTAGCTGCAAGTGGGATAAAAAGAAGGTCGTCCTTCGACCGATTTGCTGCACACACATCCTTCTGGCAGTCAGCGTCGTTGTCGTTGTCGTCCTTTCAGGATATGCTCATAATAAAGCTAGCTGATTGCAAAACTGAAAAACGTTTACCGCACACAAATACACATACAAAAAAGCTGAAATGAAGTGTTGACAATGCGGTAGTTGGCATTGAAATACGTTGGGCCACACAGGAAGTCGCCATGGCAATGACAGCGCGCCAAAAGGAAGTGAAAGGAACGAGCGAGTGGGTATGAAGAAAGGACTCAAGTTATGACTTTGAAGCGTTGCTGTCACATGGAAAGTTTTCTAGTTTCCCTTCAGACGACATTGAAAAGAACGAAAGGGAGAACGACAGATCGAGCGAGGAAGGGAATAGGGGGGAATAGGCAAGAGAAAGTTGCAATGTCATAGTATGATAGATAGATGTAAATATGATAAGCGTTGTCCGCTCTTTAATAATGAGAACGAATAAGAACTTGCTTTTTCCATCTAATTGCCTTTTTCACTTTTCCTTCGCCATTTCAGTTAGTTTCGTTAATTAGCTTTGGTCGTTCGTTTCTCGTTTGATGTTTTTTAATTAAAAACTTGCAACTAGTTTTTCAGTTCTTGCCACACTCAGCTGGCGTCGAAATGTGCAACAGGCAAACAGTGACAAACACCCGCAAATACACAGATAGAGAGACAAACAAAAACACACACACATACACATAGATAGTTGGCCGTGGCAATGGCAAACGCTTTCCTGCTGCTGCTGCTGCATTGACGCACATAATATCGTGCACAGCCACAGGTTCTGCCTGGCGTCACTCCCACGATCCGGGTATTAACATTATTTCCCCCATTTTGCATGATTTCAATCAGATTGTTGGCACAAACAGTGAAAGGACAATATTTAAACTATATGTGTGTGAGTGCATGGGAGAGAGTGCATGCTTATCTCTGTGTGTGTATATATGTGTGTGTGTGAGTGTGTGTGTGTGTGAGTGTGTGTGTGTGCTTGTGTGTGTGTGTGCCGGGACCAACAAACAGGCCTAGCATAAACAAAACACACACATTGCCAAACAAAATATCAAGTGAGAGAGAGAAAGAGCGAGCTAGTGCTAGTTGAAAAGCTCGCTCAGGCTAAGAGAATGGTTGAGCTTTTATTTTGTCACCTACTTACTGAATGGCAGTGCATATTTATGCTTAAAGTGCACTTGAATGGAAAAGAAATATGATTGAAAAAAGTTTGTTGTAAATTAATAATTATTTATACATTTATTTTTGTTGAGGTTCTGCGCATTTCTATTTTTAAAAGCATCTAAACTCTTTTAAAAAAAGTCATCCTTAAGTAATAGTTGTTTATTGTTCTTAAAATTAGAAGCTGAGAAACAGGTAAACTTCAAGAAAACAAGAACTTTCTTGTTATCATTTATTGAACAGCTTCCCCAAACCATTTCCTAGCTTGTAAGCACTTAATTTTCATAGCAAAAATAATTAGTTTAAGTTTGAGTTTGTGGTTTATAGTTTATATTTGATGCTTAACTTAAGTGGTCGGCGCGAATCTCACAGTCTTAAACTTATGTACGCAGATGAAGAGAGTAGTACCAACGAGCTCTCTCTCTTTCTCTCTCTTAGAGTAAAAAGCTCTCTTGCGCTTATCAGTTTGTGGCTGCTGCTGCTGCCATACAACCACTGCCTCAGTTCGCGTCGCAGTCGTCGTGGGTTGGCTACTGCTGATGCTGCTACGGCTACGGCTACGGCTGCTGCCTGTCTCTGTATGTGTGTTGTGTAGTGTAGTATTTTGAGCGGCCGCCTTCGAAAAACGGCCGAGGCGCGAGTGTCATGAAAAGCATTTGGACGGCATCCGTTTGGCATCAGTTTGTTGGATATTCTCAAACGCGTCGGCCGCACAAAATCAAAATTCTCCCTTGAACATTTCACTAAAACGTGCAACAAATCACAAAAAAAAAAATAAATAAAAAAAAATATATAAATAAAAGAAAAAACAAACTACAAAACGCCGTTAATAATAATATTAATGAATTAAATGCCAAACGAAAAAAAAAAATAAACATTTATTGTGATGTGATACAAAAGACAATTTGTCGCGTTTGTTCTTTTCGGTTTTTTGAATTCAGTTTCTTCCCTCGAAAACCCCAACAACAAATTGGTTAGATTTAAAACTTATTTATTTTGTATTTTTGTGTTCATAATTTATACGAGCTGTTTGTGTGTGTGTAAAAATTAATTCAATTTGTATTTATGCTTTCGAAATTTATGCGCCCAATGTTTATGATTTGTGTTGTCGCCCAATAATAACAAAAAGCAAAGTATATCAACGCCCACGCCAAAAAGAGCCCAAAAAAACAAAAACCAAACAACATTAAATGAGCAAATCGAGAAATTGTTTTGAGTAAAATATTTTGTCACACACATATTTTTGATGCCAAGCATTCCAGAACACCGCACTTTCCACTGGGCATCACCATAAAGTGCATTGACTGTGGCAAGAGATTATAAAGTTGAGTGAAAAATAAAAGCCAAGGCACAAAGTCAAGGTGCTGCTGTCCATTAGTAGCTCGAGAGAATTTATGTGTGAAAAGATAAATTCACATGCATGAATTCACTGCGTATACTTAATGCAATCAATTAGTTAACTGTGGAGGTTATTGATACAGATGCGTCGCTTCAGCGTGCTTTAATTAAATTATATACACAGATATGTGCAATTTGTTATCGGGTTTTTGGCGTGTGAAACAATCATGAATAATTTGTGCAATTTTATTTCGCGGTGTGGATTTAAACTGAATGTCAACATCACTTGCTTCGCAAAGTGAAAACATTATTTCTGCAAGTGGTTAAACGATTTTTAATCGCATAATTGTTTTGAGTTTACTTTGTCGGCAGCAAATTATAAACATATTAGCATATTCATATTCAATATACAAAGTATTTGAAGATTTTTACGTTCAAGCAACATTTCGCTCAATAGAAATTCCACTGAACAGCTTTCACTAATATCTTTCGTTTGTTTATTTTGAAGCAGCCTAAGATTATATAATTGCCATTTTCCCGTTCCACAAACGCACTTTCAGCAAATCCCTTTCAAATTTGCAAAATCTCAGCTACTTCAAGTACTAAATAAATACTGCCAAATTATGCAAACAAATCAATGGCGAACTAGTTTCAATTTGTGGCAGGCAGTTTATATACAAATACACACGCACACACATATACACACAATAGTATACCCTTAAGCAATTGAAATTGCTATTCAATTACAAGTTTTAGTCTCCACATTCACAAAAAAACAAATAGTCAACTAAAGCCCAAAACTTGCTGAAAGACTTGAGCAAATTGACTGACATGGAGCCCAAACTTTTACAATTAGTCAGGATAGGCAGCTTTTTCGGGCACACACACAAACACACACACACAAACACACACACACAAACACACACACACAAACACACATACACACATACACTACAAATAACAGTTGGGCATAAGTTGTTGTATATCTTACGATTTTTTGGGGAATTTGTTACTGCGATTATCTTTATACTTAATGTGTTTCTCTGTTTATGTGTGTTTCTCTCTCTCTCTCTCTCTCATTCTCTCTTTTTCGGTCAAGACACCCAAAAGTGCCGCCTAACGAGCGGCGATTAGTAGCTTCCTTTACTTCCTTTCTTTCTCTCTCTCTCTCTCTCTCGTTCTGACTTTCTCTAACATTCGTGCTATCAACATGCTTGGGAAAATTATTATTTACAGCCATAGCTCTTGAGCAAAATGGCGCGTTTTTAGCTTTTAGTTTGTTGCCTTTGAAAATACGCACCTGAGAGATGCCGAAAAAGAAACTTTTTCGGACTACAAAAATATTAAGTATACGCACTGATACCATTCACGTCATCCATGGCAGCCATCTGCCTGCCTGCCTGCCCACTGACTGCCCTTGAGGCATGCACAGCAGAGCTAAGCAGGCTTATTTCGTAGCTTCTCCCTCCCCCGCCCGCACATTCTTGAAGGGTGGAGCTTACGTGACTTTTGTGGCATGCGTCGTTTATTGGATACTTTAGTATTTGTCTGTCTGTTCGTCTGCGCTTCATAATTCCTGCATTGCTATTTGAGAGAGGTTCGTTCTGTTTTGTGTATTTTTCTGTGCCGTTATTGTATTTTGCTCAGCGAGTGAAATTAATGAAGCAGTTCATCTGACACTGAATTGATTGGCTTATTACGAACGCAACTTGATAGCTGTGAGCTCTGAGCTCTGAGCCCTGACTGGCAAATGGAATTCGTTTTGCCAACTGGATTGCTGCGCTGTCATGATCTCGGTGATGACAAGCGTGGTCATTTCATCTCAATACCCTGTTATCAAAGTGGAAGTAGACAGTTTGTAGTTTAAGCTTGAGGATTTTAGAAGTCATAAGAATGAGAATTATGCTTCGAAACACTTTCAAAAGATATTAGTGAAACTTTGTTATTTGTTTTGATACTTTATCTCAACTTTACTTAGCCACTTTGCTCTCCTGAAGGTAAAACTTATACTTAGCTTAACAGGATATTGCTTTAGTCATTCTATCACTTCATCGCTTTCTCGCCTTTATTCCGATTGACAAGTTATTGCAAAAGGAAGAGCAACGTAATTTCTGATTGGATGCCTCATTTGACGAGCCATATGCCATTTTTCCCGTCCTTGAGTTAGACATATGTATATACTATATATATATGTGTATACTATATGTATGTTATATATACTTCTGTGCAATTCAATTTGGCTAGCTACGAACAGACAAACATCAAAATTACATTACTCCCTCCCTTTCTACCCTCCTCCCAACCCTGCTAATGTTCATTCATACTTTGTGGTGTGCCATTTGGCTTAATTATCCTACTTTGGCGGACGCCCATTTTTCTCCTCTTTTTTTTATTGTTTCTTTTTTACTTTTTATGGCTTATCGTAAAATCAAATCGAATATTTTAGGCACGTTTCAATGCTATCAATAGGGACATGCCACAATACATCAATAGAAACTTTCCATCCATTTCCATGGCAACCTTGAAGCCTTCAAACCTGCCTCAATGTGCTGTCAAGTCATTAATTTTTGTGAAAAAATCAACATTTACATAATGATGATCATTGTTTTTGATGAGCAAAGGCGTTGCACGAACACACACACACACACACACAGCGACTTGAAAAGTTTATCATTCAAATTTGCATTCATGGCCTGCCAATAATATATATATATATATATATATATATATGTGTGTATGTGGCTTCAAAATTTATTGGCAGCCCATGAAAAGAAAAGTTCAACTTAATTAAGAAAGGACACGCTCCATTTACAGAAAGGCAATGAAGGAAACGTGTTAACAGTTTCTAAAAGAAAGACACAAAAAAGTTACTAAAACAAAACAAAACAAACAACAACAACAAAGACGGCTAAAAAGCAAAAATTTTGTTTCCTGCTTCAAGTGAAATCTACAATACAACAAAAAGAAAATAAAAAACAACAACAAAACTACGATTTTAATGAATTTTAAATTAGATAAAACATTAATCGACAAAAAAGAATAATCAATAAAATATATACAGAAAACATATTATAGATTTACATATATACAAACAATTTACATATATTAAATTCTATATATATATATACATATACATATATCTAAAAGCTTACAAAAGACAGGCGTTAAAGAGGCTTTCAGTACATTGATGTGAGTGTAAAAAAAACAGTTAATTAAAAGCGCAAATATTTATGCTACAATATACAACAAAAAAAGATTACATAACATAAATCAAATATATATATATATATATAAACAAACGCTTTGAATTCATGCTGTTAATAAATAAACATATTTTTAATATATAAATGTTATTGTGAATGCGCATAATCAACGCCAAAATATAATCCGATATACATACATACATATATATATACAAGATATTTAAAACTGATTAAATATTTAGCAAAAACAAAGTTATGCAAAAACCGTGCGCAAACAAATAATACAAATGAGCCAAAAAGTCAAACAATGCAAATATTTGTTAATTTCCAATAAAGCCAAACAATAAAACGCGTAGAGGAAAGCAAGCAACAAGGGAGGAAAGAGATACAGCCACAGCAAGAGAAACAGAGACAGCAACAATTATATATATACAATTACAAATACAAATACCAAAGCAAACAAAGTTACAAAACGCAGCAATTGAAAGCTTCCATTTTAATGCAAACTAAAACAAAACTAAATAAAAATACATATAAAGTTACAAAGTTACTATTTTCTATATAATATATACTATACACATATAACTATATATATATATATTTGCAAAATATATATACAAACTAAAGAATACAATAAATTGTTAACACTTTTGGCCAAGATTCGGCTAATCAATGCTGCAATACGAATCTACGTGCAGCCATAGCCAACAGCCGCATCGCAAGCAATCCTACAAGGAGTATCTACAGCAACACCAACTACAAAAGCAACAACAACAACAACAACAGCAACAACAGCAGCAACAACAACAACAGCAACAACAAGCGAAACCTGTACGCATATTTCGTGTACATTATATACGCATAAATTCCAAAGACGGCAGCAGCTCCTCCTCGAATCGTTCGGCGTCTGGAGGCGGCTCCTCCTCCTCCGCCCATGGACCCAAAATGAAGACCATTGCGCCAAATATACGACGGCGGCGACGCTGCGACAAACATCATCTCGAGCTCTACTGCAATGCGACGACGACGAGCAGCACTGGTGCCAGCGGCTCCAATGTATCCAGCCAGACAACCATGACGCTCAAGCCGAGCGGGCTGCGCATACGTGAATCCATAACGGCACCGAGCACTGCAGCCAGTTCGCCGGTGGACGAGCAGTTCTTTATACCAGCGCCGCCGATAACACCGCCGCCTGCCTTCCTCACCGAGGGCTATAAGCGGTCGAGTACATCGGTCTCAACGTCAGCGCTGCCCAGTTCCAGCACACAGGAGCAGCAGCAGCAGCAGCAGCAACATCAACATCAGCAGAAGACGCCGAAGTTTCAGCTTTTGCTGCCGCCCCCGCCGCAATTGAGCAGACAGAAGGCGTTGGCGCCATTGGCGCCCAAACTTAAGCCAAAGACAACGGCAACCATTGCCGTCACACTCAACAGCAGCAAGCCACGTGGCACAGTCAAACGAAGTTTAGGTAAGCTTGCTGTGGGTCGACAAAGTAAGGCGAAAAGTAAGCAACGAAAAAGGGTCAAAGAACTACAGATGAAATATTTATATAAAAAGTACTAAAAGCTAAGAATATTTAAAATAAAATTGCAAATAGATTTCAAAATGATGAACGGCGATAGGAAACCATTTTGTATCCTTTCCTTTAACTTTTTATGATCTTTCTGATGTCTGAGTGATTGCTGTTGTTGTTGGTAAATGTACCCTTTGCTCAATAGACATACGTGACTCCCAACTGAAGTTGTGTAAAGTACTTGAAAGGCCTTCGCCTTGTCTCTGTCAGCTCGATGGGAAAATCGGTCCCTGGATATTTGAACTCTTTTTTCTCTGCTTGAGCTACAACGTAAAAAGCGGAAATGTTTCTATTTTATAGCACGAATATATTGGGTGGATGGGTGTTGTGGACAGATGGGTGTAAGTGTGTGTGTGTGTGGAAGTGTGTGTGTGTTGAAGTGTATGTGTGGGTAATTGTGTGTGTGTGTGTCGGCAAATTGTTTGTTGCCCGCAGCAGATTGGTGGTCAGGGTATTAAACTGAAACCACAAACGTGCAGCTTGCAACTTAATTGAAAATTATGTTGTTGTTGCTGGTTGCACGTGCAACAACTGTTGTTGCAACATGTTAACCTAACGTTGTTGCCAGCTTATAGCAAAATTGATGTTTGACAATCGCAAGCACACTTAGTCTGATTTACTACGAGACCGAGAGAGAAGAATTTTCTTTTCGGCTCTTCAAATATCAAACGGTGTATAAATTTGCACATTCAGGTGCAGCTATTTGAGGTCGAAAACGCAAATGTTGCAGGATAAACGCAGACAGCTTTCTAATGTCAATAAAAATAAGTTTAAGGTTGCAATCCATCTGCTCGTTCGACTTCTTCTTTCCGATTGCTAAAGAAATGTTATCGTCCTGCCTGTAGGCAAAATGAAATGGAAAATGAATACGGTTCGATTTTTACGAACAAATTTCTACGATTTACGAGTATTTCTTTTTGATCCAATAAATTTTCTAGCAAAGATGGCCTAATCGAAACTGTTTTGCTGCTTAATATACCAGAAAAAAAAAACAAGAAATGTCTGCACTATTATGCAATGCATTTTTCTTGTTGATATTACCCCCCTCTCCCGCTTTTTTTCAATTTGCATAAGAGTATAGACTTTGATTTTGCTGTTTGTAAGCTTGCCAACTTTTGTTTGTGTTTTTTGTTTGTTGGGCATATGGTAATCTAATAATGCAAATATACAATATTCATGACTCAACAAAATGAAAATTTACCTGAGGCATTTGGATGCATGAAAAATGCTATAATAAAATAAACTGCAATAAATTTTGAGCTAACAAGCAAATGCGAGTCAAAAATCATTCAGTTAGTTGGTCATTCATTTTGGTTATTAAAAATATTTCTCATTTTTGGCTCAAAGCAAACGAAATTCAATAGCTTTACAGAGCAGGTTGTAGAGAGGGGGCGGGTGGATGTACTTTGAGAATTACCAAAGTGCCATACAATAAATACATATTGATTGGAGATGGCATTACAATTTGGCTTAGTCGCAGCAGTCGAGAATTTTGAGTTTTTAATTGAATTGAGATTATGGAGAATTTTCTTGCCTTTGATGTTGTTGGCTAGCTAACTCTGTGTTTCTGCATATCGAATGTCGATGACAAATTATTTATTGCAACAAAAACAAATAATCGGGTTTCAAAAGACACATAATGCAAAACCGTAGAAAGTCTTTTAAAAGTATGATTTTCTTCGTATTTTTCAGTAGTTTTCCTTTTGAATTGGAAGCACTTTGAAACAGTTGATTAGTTTTTGGAAACTGTTAGTTGTTGTTATAAAAATATGACTATTCTACAACTCTTTGAATCATGAACATATACTAATAACTTTCATATTTCTTCAAGGAAAGTTTTCCCTTCTTAGCTGCAACACAATCTTAACAGCCTCTATTCACTTTCAATGGTTGGTAAGCGAACTTCAATGAGTTGAATTTTAATATCATTGATGGATTTTTTAATAGGTCCATTGCTTAGCATTTATACGCTCTTTTGGCCTGAATACGTGTGTGTTTGTGTGTGTGCGTGCTTTTGGTACAAATTAATTGGCAGTTAATTGAAAAGTTTGCGTTTAGTAGGACTAACTTTTAAGTGCACTTTTCGTACCCAAGAGAGAGAGCCAATGTAGCAATGCAATGGCGTTAGACTGAACGGTGGGGTTGGGTGGGGAGGGGGGGATGTGCCTGTTAAGTTAAAAAAGTATCGCGAAAGAAATGCGCAGCACAACATTCTCGAGGCGATTGGTAATGTGGCATTGAAGTTTGCCACAAAACTTTGGTTGTACACTCGGGGGCAAGCTAAAAGCTGTTCATGTTGATGCTGCATTACGTAACGACGACAGGCACACCCATCAGGCATACACACACACACTAATACTTACTCATTTTGTAGAGCGCAGCATTTAATAATTAAATGCAAATGCCAGTTTTTATAGCAGGAAGACGGGTGGAGCAGGGATTGAAGCGAGGTCGATGCGGCTGTTTGCGTCCACGACAAAGTTTTAGGTTAGGTGGAATTAAAAAGCGGCCATACATATATACATATATATATATATGTAGAGCAACAAAAAAGCTGGTTGGCTTTTAATTGAATGCGTGACTTGTTGCAAGTTTTTATGATTTTTATTTGTTGCCATGCCGCGGAGAGGTGGCGCGAGCAAAGTCAAACTCATGACTGGTGGCACAGCCTTTAGCCTGCCACTTGACACTTGCCTGTCAACTAGCTAATAAACTTTGTGGCTGACGCGGTTGCTTTAAGTCGATTAAATAAAGTATCACGTGTCAGTGTGTTGTGAGTTAAAAGTTTGTTCAGCTCGGGAGTTTTAATTATAATTATAATGAGACGATGCTGACAAATTAATTATTCAGTTTTAATGCGTTGCTTAAGAAGTTAAATAAGGCAAAGCGATGGATGGCAAAGTATAAAATTTATTGCTAAGAAATATTCTTTTGTATCCTGTTGATTTAATATGTTATATGTATACTAATATCCATAATATTTTCTATATATTTTCAGGTGAGTTTCGTGTCCAAAAAGAAGAAATAAACTTTAGCTAAGTATAAGATTAAATATATCAACTTCAAGCTCTTAAGCACAATATGCTTTTGTAGCTAAACTTTATCGATTGTGTAGGTGTGTGTGTGCAACAAACAATTTGTTTACTGTGCGTGTGTGTGTGTGTAGATGGCATTAATCAAAACGTGTCCAAAGTTAGGACACAAGAGTAGCACGAATGAGGAATGAAAGGCAGGAAGAAAGAAAGAAGGAAAGAAAAAGTAACTATCAATGGCTGCTGTAATCAATTACAGTATAGACAAGTTTTCGCTTTTCTGTTTTCCTGCTTTGGCACTTCATAAAACGCCATGACAAAACGAAAACTATTTGCAATTTGTGCCAACCGAGATTGCGTTACCCATTCTCCATCTTATTTCCTCCTTTATTCGTCCTTCTGTGTGTGTTCACGCAATCTAATACCAGCCAGCCATTTGATTATTTATGTGCCAAGTTTATAACCTGGTCAACATGCTTACCCAACGTTGCGTTCCTTGCCTTGAAACGGAGATTTCCCGTAACATTTCAAGCCAGCTACATTTTCTAGAAAATTTCATTTTGACAGCGACTGTTTTTGCTTGCTTACGGTTGTTTAAGCTGTTGTTGCAACAATAAGCACAGCTCATGGCATCCCAACATTTTTGAAAAACAATTTAAATTGAATTACTGAGTGGCACACACACATACACAGCAATACAAGCACACACACACACTTGCGTGCTGCAATCAAAAATGTAGTTTTTGTTTTTTACTTTTTCCATTGCCTACTTTTTGGGGCGGCATTTAAATTGCCATTTTTGATAGTTTCCCCTCTAGGGTTTTACATAACATTTTTATGTCTGTCTGTGTACTTTGGCGTCGAGCCAAAAGAAAAACATTTGCAAAAAAAAATGTGAACAAAAATTTGCATTGCACAAAATGTGTAATTAAATAGCACGCAGATATAAAAAGTGAAAGAGGGTCGAGGTTGAAATAATCCTTGAGGCTGGCGGGCAAAAACTTTACGCACTTTTCAATGCATTTTTTTTGCGGCACGTGGACGCAGTCATGTGCGTCTCTCTCTCTTTGTCTCTTTCTCTCTCTCTCTCTGTGTGCATGAGAGTTTATCAGCTTACTGTGTCCTTGCACACACATACGTAGACATACGCATACGCAAACAGACAACGCAACGGAAAAACCATGGAAATCAACATCCGGCAGCTGCAAAAGCAACAGCAACAGCAACAGCATCAGTTGCAGCAGCAGCAGCAGCAGCAAGTGGCAAGTGCAAGGTCAACTTTGTTGAAGGACATACCACGAGCATGCAACATCAGTTCGTGCTCATCGTTGCCACGCCAGCCTCCGCCCCCTCCCTTCACACAAAGTACTGGTTGGGTTTGTGTTTTGTATTTGTATTTGCTGACATTTTGTGCGCTTTGCTTGCTTTTGTTGATTGTGACATTACATTTCATTGCGTTTAGCATTTTGTGGTTCGCTCTCTGTGTGTGCAAATGGATGGTAACAACTGTTCGTGTTCTTGTTCTTGTTGTTGTTGTGGTTCCTGTGCTACATGTCCTTTAGGCATATGGAGTTGACAGTATTTCAATCAGAAACCACAGGGTTTGCAAAAATGGTTGTTTGCCGACGACATGTTGACAATCCATCGACGTCATTACACTGAGAATTAGTTGTGAAACATGGAAACATGGGATAAAAACAAATATTTTCAAATAAAATGTTTTTTGTTTCATATTTCACTAGGTGGAAAAAGAAACCAATGAGTTTCGAAACCAAGAGCTTTTCGTATTCTTATAACCTTTTACAGATATCTAAACTTTGCAAATGCAACTGCATTTTGGAATACATGTTTGTTAGTTTCCACATTCTATCCTTATGCAAAACATTTGATTACTAGTTTCATACCGTTTGCTCTGTGCGTTGATAGCAGTCAGTCTTTGAGTTCCCCAC